>JAGDQP010076734.1:0-10024 GCA_022664845.1 Lepisma saccharinum
TTGGATTCAAAATGGCCGCCAAACTTAAAATTTCAAAGAATACACAGCCTAAACGACTAAAGCTAGAACAGTGGCATTTGGTATGAAACTACATCATTGATAGCAAATTAAGAAAACTTTTTAAAAATTTGAAACAGTCGCTATCTTGGATTCAAAATGGCCACCAACCCTAAAATTTTAAAGAATACACAGCCTAAACGGCTGCCGCTAGAATAACGAAATTTAGTTTGACAGTACAACATTTTTAGTAGATTATGAAAATATTACAAAATATCTCTAAAGACGTTGGATTAAAAATGGCGGACGTCATAAATCCAATTTCCAACTGCTTGAGCCAGAGATACGAAATTTGGCATAATGATGTATTATCAAGAGTAGTTTAGGAAAACATAACAACGTTTTAAAAAATTCACCATCTTTGATTCAAAATGGCAGCTGAAATACCATTTTTCACATCGTTCGAGATAGAGAAATGAAATTTGGTATGACAGTGTATCATCACGAGTATGTCACGAAAATATAAGAAAACGTTAAAAATGTGTCCATCTTTTATCCAAAATGCCCGCCTAAGCCCCACTTTATAACGACTGAAGCTAGAGAAACGAAATTTGGTATGAAGGTGTACCATTACGAGTAGGTTAGAATAAATTCGGCTCGTCTCCCCTACTAGGGTGCAGTTCCCAGCGGGAGCCTGATTGCGATAAAGGGGTGCGCCTCAGCGAGGCCATCTTGGAATTCTGGGGCAGCACTCCAATGAGGCGAAGCGAGCATATAAATTACACAAGTGTAAAAAGCTGCGAAATACGAGCAAAAGCACCAGGGGTGCAAAATGTCCAGTAAACTCCTTCAACCTTAAAAAGTGGTGAAATGGAATATGGATGAGCCTAGTTCCTCGCGCCAACTTCCAATACTCCTGCGTGTCCCACCAAGTTTTACTCGTCACAAACGTTAGCACTGCCAGGAGCATGTTATACAGGCAGAATGTGGACGTTTCCCCATTCGGACGCAGCGCTCTGGAGTATGAGGGAATAACTGCATCATGTGGCGCAGTGCACTGCAGATTCTGGTTATGATAAAAGGACGCAGTTCCTCCAAACTCCTCAAGTTCGATGCGCGGCCTGCCGTGGGATTCTTGGCGCAGCGATGCGAGCGAATCGAGGGGAGCATCAACACGTACGGCAGTGCATGCAGCCGAGTTCCGCGTGTCACAAAACGTCATTTTGAATCCAAAATGGCTGACTTCATAATCCATTTTCCAGACCGCAAAAGCCTTAGGGTTGGGAGCGGTGGACGTAGTGGGTTTTAGGATCCCTACCACCCTTATAGCTTGAGGATCATGAACCTTGCCACCTCGCACCAAGTTCCTTTGTTCCTGTTACATGCTGTCACCAAGGAACTTGGCTCATCCGTCTCCCATTTCACACCTTTTTAGGGCTAAAGAACTTGGCTCCACTTTTTGCACCTCTGGTGTTTTTGTTCGGATTAAGAATTACACAAATATCAATGGTGAGATATATACTAGGAATAACTAGAAGGTACAGGAAAACAAATGAATGGATTTGATATCAAATAAAAGCAGAAGATGTGAAAGTGTGCGAAGAAGATAAACTGGAAATGGTCCGTTCACCACTAACAGTGAGTTCCAAGGGTGAAAACACTCGTTTATTTGCACTGTTTGTAAAGCTTACGAGCTATATCGGTCCACCATTGTGGTTTGCAGAGCCAGAATTTAAGAGAGTACTATTTACACATAATTTATATATTGGTATGATAATAAATATACTATTAATTAAGCTACACAAAAAAGTGCTAAACCTCGGTTTTACAAGCTGATTACTTTTAAGTTTTTACCACTCTTGAATTCTGACAATAGACACCAAGCTGGTGTTGTTATGTTCGGATTCAGGTTCTTTCAAGATTGGCGTATCCTGTAGTTCTAACATCTTTGGATAAGAAAATGACGTCACATGAGAGATAACCTTGAAACCTGTATTATATTTGTTTTTTAACCTAATAAAAGAAAAGAAGCAATTTCGAAAAGGTTCCAAATAAGAGGTACTTGTATTTTATGAAATTACTCGTGGTAAAATTAGAAAGTTATAGAAGTTAATGTTATATAGATCAACTGAAACACCGAATGAAAGCAATATGTAACTTAGAAATTGCCTCAAATTTAAGGATTAGGTGCGTTAAAATATTTTTAAAAACGATGTGCTATTACACAAGCAGGACAAGTGCTTAAAACTTACAATCTAACGCTTTTGGTTCGGCAGCTAATAATTCCAAACTTTGTTTTATACTTCGTTCACTTAGTTATACACAGATACTATCTGTTATTAAGAGTTATACACACATACTATCTCTTATTAGGAAACCTTAGGTGTCTCTTATTAAGATCCACCATACTTTATATTAATATGGTTCTCTTAGCTGTAAGGAAAGTAATATGGTATTCAAATTTAAGACTAAAATAGTCAGTGCATTATCATCTTTACCATACATGAAATAATCTTTCTATTCAGACTTTAATTTCCAGTTTATTTCCCCTTTAATTACAACCAATATAAAAATAGGAGGCGGCACAAATAACAAAATGTGCTCTCCACAAGCTAATTAACGGCGCACTGGCTCGCTACAAACAACACAATGTCACGTGACCACATGCAGTAATTCTCCGTTGTTCTTGCCACACAGCGTTACATGGCTATGTAAATAATAAAGTATCTCTAATTAGGCGTCTTCATACTATTTGGTGACTTTACCTTATTTAGCACAAACTACAGTGCTGCAAACTCCTTATACGAAGTCAAATGTTAAAAAAATGTTTATTATTTATTTTACAAAGGTGTATTCTGTACTTTCACCATGATATTTATCGTCACTAGAGCATATCTAATATTCATTATACGTATGCACTGTTGAAACCTGAAGAAAATAAAAAAAATAATACCAGGTTGGCAAAACTGACAACTCAATATATAAAAAATATATCAAGACTTGAACACAATTATCAGCCGGCTACGAGAAATAAAAGGAAAACCTTGCAAGAGGCGAAATTACCAATACTGTATCACGTATTCAATTTCGTCAGTATGTTCTTGTATATTGTTTGCATTTGTAAAACAGGAGTGAGGATGTTGGGTTGAACTAGAAATAACTATTTGATCAGTTTTATTGAAATACTTCAGGTTCCATATTCATTTTCACTTGCATGAATTTGCACAAGAATGAAGAAAATATTGCGTATGAAAAATACTGTAGAAAAAACGGTCAAAATTGTTTTTTCTCGAGATACGTCGTCTCACCGTTTCGCGTGGCGAAGTTGTATGCACTAACACCTTTCAAAAACATAAGGTGTACACAGCTAACACAGACAATTCACACAGAAACTACCTACTGTGTATTATGATGCATAATACTTTCAACATTCCTGTAAACTACGTGATACAGGAATCAAATTATTAATTATTTAGAAATACACATTCACTTCCCGCAGCAAAAAATTAGTTGAACCATGCGTTCCTCCTCATGACTGACTACACCGCGCATGCGTATTACGGAGAATTGTGCAACTATAAGAAAGAAACACTTCTCATTCGCTCGTTGGCCTAACACCAAGACTCTGCGTCAAAATAAAGAGAAAAAGGGGGGTGGCAGATTTGTAAGCATGGCGAAATTGGTGTCACCCACATTATATTGAAGACTGGATGTTGAACCTCTCTTTAATGACCTACCGTTTCTGCAGAACACCTGTGCAATTTGCTCTGTTTCGATATGGTAAATCTTTAAGCAGAAACTGCTGTATCATGGGTGTGGTGATCATACGTCGTAAAGGATGATCAAATAACTATCTGCCTGATACTTATCTGTCTTTGTAATAATTACCAAATCATTTACTTCCTTCTCTTGTGTATCAGAGAAAAGGAAGGGGGGATTTCCTTCAGTAAAACGTGAGACCAAAGCCTGCTTGCTATAAAGCCCGTGTAAGCTCATGAGTGTGTACTGATGTATCTGACGGAGACAGACTGCTAAGCTTCATGATTAATTACCTGAAGTGGCCTGAAGAGGTCTCCACCCGGAATTATGAAAAATGAACCATCGCGCAAAAAGAACACAGAAAAAAAAACAACAACAATAGTAGCAAAACAAAGGAGAGGAAAGGCATCTCAGCTTACACTTGACATCGGAGTAATCTTCCGACGGCCATATCTTAACAAGAAACAACCGTTGACAATAAATGAATGGAGAATTGTTCGATTAGAGTCTACTTAACGAAACAGGTTAGACAGTTTCATTTTTTTTCCTTGTTGTGACTATTACATGGCTAGACCGGACATTGGAAGATAAATTCTAAATAGCTGCTTGTCATGTATTATGGTTATATGATCATTTGTTTTTTGTGATTCACACATAATTTGTCATTTTAAGAGACCGCTATCACGTTTAAAATTGACAACACCGTAACGGATCAATTCAAAATATATGCCTTCTCAGTGTTTCTTACATGTGTAGATTATAATGAATCATTCTTGTATACACCGTAAAAAATATTATATTTCCTGTCAGTGGCGACGCCAGAAAAAAAAAATATCGACGGGGCGGAAGTATTTGAAACACACACGTCAATTGCTTTTCAGCTGAAAATTCCTGCCTTTTCCAGCAACGTTGGCAAATTTTGCAAGCTATTGACTGTAAAGCTTGCTTAATTCTATCAGCTGTTGCCAAATTAAGTTACATTCTATTTTTTGCAAATAGTTTGATGCTAATTTTATTTTCTAAAGTAAATCACTGGATCCAGACTACGAGGTTTTAGTCAGATCTGTCCAGAATAAACTGATCTTCTAATTAATTTTTATAAAAGTTGAGTTCAACACCGAGTGTGAATTTCCCGGTCTAAAAGGTAAATGACGTAATACAGAGCCGGATTAAGGGGGATCTAAAAAGGCATCAGCCCATGCAGGGGCCCCGCTAAAGGTAAATCAGTTCCCCCTACAAGTACAGGGATTGGGTAATATTGGCCCTAATAGAGTGTGTAGCCCAGAGAGGGAGTCAATAGCCCGGGGTTCCCAAATAGCTCAATCCAGCATTCCCGTCATGTGGCATCTGATCCTACAGCCAATAGCAGAATTGTATGCCGGAATGCCCGTCCCAGCCGCGCTATATCTCCGCACTTGTTAGCAAAACTTGAAATAAAAGTGTATTCAAAGCGACTCATGTGTAAATTTGTGACAACAAATGGGAAACTTTTTTTAGGCCATTCACCTTTTATATACAATTTTCAGATTTCTAACATAACCATTCTAACCTTTAAGACAATGGCAGGTATTTGCACGTAGCACATTGCTTCACAGAAACTAATATTTATCAGTGATGCCCACTACTGGTCTCAGCAATTCTAATAACAGGTACATGTCTTCAGGTCACGAAAACGTATAGTGAACGTAAGTGCCAATAACTGGGCATGAAGAGGGTTCCAACTTCTGGTTAGAGGGTAACAACAATAGGCTGTTTTGAAGAAAAAAAATAATTTAAAAAAATGCATGTTCTGCATTTTTATTATTTCGCTGTAAAAGTAATTTCGTCAAAAAATGTAAGAGTTTACTTTTAGCCATAAACAGAAAAATAAAACCGCAATAGATCTGTACTTCAAGTTCCCAAACGATAGTGGTCTAAAAACGATATCGAATAACTCGTACGTGTACCCTATATCTGAATTTGACTTGATTTTGTGAACAAAAAGTATAAAATATGTATAGATGAAGTGCTGGGAGTTACCATGTCTTCCTAGGTTAAAATTTGGTACATTGCTTGTGAAATTCTTTTTTCATTAACTCTTTTTTATATATTTCTTCAACACATTTTGCTCCGAATGTCTTCTGATGATGTCGGGTTTGCTCGCTTTTGCGATAAACTTCTTTGAAGTTACGCTAGCTAGCGAGAAATGCTACTCACGTAGAGCCAATTGCATGAGATATAGGTAAATTAATTACAGAATGCGGTTTACCACTCTCTTAGTTCCTTTTATGCCACCTGGTGTCTGTGCAACCGAACTACAAATGAAGTAACGCTAGTAAGGCTGGCTATTCATGTACACGGGATCCATTGAACGCGATTCATCATCCACTTTACCAAAAACTGTAAGTTCTGTCCTTAGATGCTCTCTATGCTCATTTAGAATGTTAAAAAAAATATCAATTGACCAAGACCTACATGATGATGTTTGGTCCCAGAATGCAGCCTCGGTATTTTTTTTTTTTTTCCGAATTGATGAGAAATTAGCTACTGTGGAACAGTGTTCAACTTGAGGGCTGATTTTCATAAAAGCTTGCGTTGCTTGCGATTTGGGTGAATTAGCCGTAGAACACGTAATAAGGACCCTTAAAATACGTGTTTCAATCGGCTATTCACCCAAATCTCAAGCAACGCAAGGCTTCATGAAAATCAGTTCTTGCTTCTTTACATGTTCATTCGAAGTCTTACGAAGTGGTATATATATATATAACATCTGAAGATTTGCCAACGATGTTGAAAATTGTAAAAAGACCGAACTCGAAGTTCAGATTATAAACTGCCGCCTTTCTGGCTTTTCCTGTGTTCATTTGGAAAACATCTTCTGTGTTTCTTGTTATTTAGATTGCCAAATCTAATGTGTATGTGCTGTGTTCTTCCTGTCTCTATCGCTGTCTGTATAGAAGATGTTTGTGTTTCTGGGGACTTCAATGAGGACTTCTTTCATAAATAACTACAGGAATGAAAGTTGGCCACACCGAGTGGAGCCACAACCTGTCCAATCAGCCTCACATATACATCGAGTAGCAAAATGTGACGCATGTCTCTAACGCGTGGCAATGTCGCTATTTATTTTACCCTCTGCCCCAGCGTTGCCAAATACTTAATGTTTTATCATATTATTCATGAATGGAAGAGAGTAAAAAAAAAAAGAGAGAGAGAGAGAGAGAGAGAGATGAAAGTCACTTCTAAGAACTTGGGAGAAAAAAAACACACGAAAACTGTTCTTTGGCCAACAATTCAAAGAAAGCAAATTCAGTTTTGTATTTGGCAATAGTTAACTCCAATGACCTCTATCTGAAAACGTTACTGGACTGTCTGCTGCCATTGAAAATTTCATGAATATATAAAGCCAAGAAGCGGAAGGGACACGTAATCTCGTTCGTCCACTTCCAGTCTAAACCAATATGGACAAAATGTTCGGCTCTAATGCCTTGTTTAAATTACTAACATCTTACCATAGTTAACATTAACCCGAGTTCATTTTAGTAATGCAAACGGTAGTTACCGTTAACGTGGATTTCAGTTTTAACCAGCGTCAAATTACGACGGTTATCTTCTTACGTTAGTAATCTAAACGCAAGATGGCTGTTAAGTGCAGCTCACTTCGTGAGTTTATTTCCTTCTTTATCGAAATATATAGCATCCTAGTGGTGCGTATCACTTTTAAAGTATAAAAGAATGATGGCAGAACTAATCTACAAAATGTTACACTACAATCAATTCATTTGTGTTCAGTATATTATAATTTAAACCTCTGCCGTGTAACAAGAAGATTCTTTACGGAAACCTCTACTTGTTTCGTCACAGACAATGGTAGTACAGGCACGATAACCAAGTTAGGTTCGGTAGCCTGAACGCAAGAATTACCCATAATTATCCATAATTCTTACCATCGTAAAAACTATAGTAATCTAAACAAGGGCTAACTCAGTTTTTTACGCTTGATATTGCTGTGCGGCCTCTTTTTATTTATGTCTTAATTCTTGCAAAAAACGTAAATATTATTTGTAGTATTTTCTTCTATGTGCAGAGTATGGTATACTATTATATGAATAACTCGAAAAATCGAGTTTTAATGTTTGCTCTGGCGTCTATCTTTCCACACTAATGAGTCTCTCCAGTATCTTACGCAGATGGTTAACTCTAATAGATTTCAACTATTGACGAATGAAACTTTAATTTGCTTACTTTCTCAGTCTTAATCAACGAATTGTTTTGGTTGCTCAAAAGTTGCTTAAAATTGATTTTGATCTGTTTTTCACAGTCACCCAGTGTGATAAACGTGAATGCTCAGGCATCAATTTTGAAACGGTAGAATAATTTTTTAACAAACCAAGTTTACATTGTGATAGGCAAAATCAGTTACACTAGTACACCTTTAGGTCCCTTGATAGCATAACGCAAGCTATTGCTAACATTAAGGGATATTATATTCCCACTCTGTCTGTATCAAAAAAGTATCCCAAACAATTATGCTGCCTCGCATAACAGTTATGTAATAGTGGGCTGCATAACAAGCTAGGAATTCAGTTCTCTACTGAAACAAAATACCAGACCATAACCAGAGTTAATTTTTAATAGTTTTAAATCCACATCAATTGATCCTCGGAGCTTTACCGATTTTTAGTAGAATCGTAGACTCACTATTTTTTATTTGTTCATATTCTATTTTGTAATCACAAATAATTCTACTTGTCATTAGTGCTTGTTTCCCCTTCTTTAAACTTCTTAATCTATCTGTGCACATTGTTCTTGTTAGTGGTGTCACCAGGCAAATATTCTGTAATCTTCTGTGGGTGTCAGATAGACAGCACCTCTTTCGACAGAAGCTCAATGAAGAAGGGAGTCGCCCCCGTAAAGAATCACGGAAATGATGTTCGGTTCCCGCCCAGGTCATGTGTTCAAACTTTACTATTTTTTCTAAATAAATAATTGTTTCCTGTAGTATTTTCTTCAACTATTTACATAATTCACTAAAATAAGTTAGGTAAGTTTCGTTTTCCACTATACGCGATGCATACATCACGTTTAACAAGAATAAAATGTTCACTCTCTATTCTGACGTCACTTCCGTGATTTTTTTTACTTAGAATTAATTATTTAGCTGCAATGAAGAAGAGGAAGAAGAGTTACTATCAATGACCTCTATCTAAAAGCGATACTGGACCGATTGACTGCTGCCATTGAAAATTTCATGAACATATGAAACCAGGGAGCGGAGAGCATACTTACTCCAATGTGCACCAGATTTTCAGTTCTAACTCTGTTTTATACGCTTCTTATCGCTGTACAGCCCGATTTTTATTTATGTCTTAATTCTTGCAAAAAAACAAACAAAAAAAACCATAAATATTATTAATTACAGTATGTTCTATTATATGCCGAGTACGGTATACTATTATATGAATAACTGAGGAATTAACGGCCTTAAAAAAATGGGACGCTCAGCGGTAAGAAGCGTATAAAACTAAGTTAAGTTGAGCCTACAATAGGCCAAATTTCTGTGCGTGCACATGTTGGTGAGGACTGTCTCAGAACGACGAATTCATCAATCCTTTCTGCAGTATATTCGCATAAATGCTTACTGCTGAAATTACTATAATTTTGGCACAGATGCACTGCAATTGATTGGTTTAAACCTTCGAGCTCTACGTAGCGATACTGGAGTGACTACTTGGTGTCGAAAGATAGATGTCAGAGCAAATATTTAAACTCGATTGTCCACTTCCCGTCTGAACCAATATGGATCATATTATCAGTTCTCAGTTTTATATGCTTCTTATCACTGTGTGGCCTGTTTTTTTTATTTAAGTTTTAATTCCTGAGCTATTCATATAGTAGTATACCGTACTTTGCATATAATAGAAAATACTGCAAACAATATTTACGCTTTTTGCAAGATTTAAGACATAAATAAAAAAACGACCACACAGCGATTTCAAGCGTAAAAACCTGAGTTAAAACCGAAAAGTTGGTCCATATTGGTTTAGACTGGAACTGGACAATATATATATTTATATTCAATCAGATGTACTCATGCGGCATGAAATATTTTCCATACATTTTAAAAACATGTTCGAAGACATTTCCCAAACAGTTTCTTTTCTGAAAAATTATAGAAAAACATTTTTTTTATATTCTCTTTCATACTGGCAATAATTTTAAGCTCAGGAGTTTATTTTGGAAATATTTCGATCAATGATATATTAAAAAACAAAACGAAGAACAACAA
>JAGDQP010076735.1:0-10023 GCA_022664845.1 Lepisma saccharinum
GTTTCAGGAATAGCTTTTAATGTCGGAATATCGTACCACGCCAATATGGATTCGTGTTTAGTCAGAATGCTAAGCTAACCAAGTTTGGTATCCACTATATTGGCTCAGTATAGGCCCGATATTGGTCTGTTATCGATGTACTACTAAAGTTTTCATTAAAAAACCTATTCCATTACACAAGTAATTAATCTCTTTTAAAATTCTTTACTTAAATTACATCGCCACTTGCAGGTTGAATTCTTTTATGTGTAAAATCTTTTAGATGATAAATTATTTGGAACTGAAAAACCATACTCCAAAACATAGATATGACAAATCTTTCCTGTTTTCTGCCAACCGTTAGTTTGGTCGAGAAGGTTAGACTGAGTAAGTTGCTTAAACTAAATATATTCACCTAACTTTGCTTAACCTAACTTTATTGTGTTAGTAGAGGCCAGTGCAGTAAACTGATTAACGTACGTAACCTAACCTTCTCGACTAAAATAATACTGTGCAGATAACAGGAAAGGTCCGATTTAACTAGGCCAATAAAGACTATTAAAGGTTAGAAACAAACAAAGGAACATATATCAAAAATATATATTATTACTTACTTTTAGATTGCGCTTGTTTATTCCAAATTAAGCATAAATCGTAAGTAGTGCTTAGGATTAGTAGCAGCCCAAACAGAATTAGAATGGAACTGGAAATACAAAGGAAAAAACAGCATAATTGTATTGTTTAGTGCAAATGTAATCCAGATAAAAGTCGTTGGGTGCATTCAAAAGACTAAAGTAGCACTAACGTAAGCGCTGAGAGAGCACTTGAATCTTATTGGTTTACCTATAGGTAGCAACCAATACGATTAAAATGCTATCTCAGCGCTTAGTGCTACTTTAGTCCGTTGAATGCGCCCAATATATTTCCTTTAATACTAAAGTTTTTCAAACCTTTGATTTACAAAAGTTATTGAAAACCTTTTTTTTCTAAGAAAAACGTTTGGCCTACTAGTTGCACATAATTTTTACGCTGTTGGGTCAAATTTTCCTCAACATAGTATCACGAAAGATGCAAAATTTTATTTTCTGAGTAATCTATTTTAGGAATCAAGAAGAAGAAAGCAATCTGACGCCTTCCGAATAAACCACATCTACTGAATTCAAACTACCAGTTTTTCTTTCATTCTCTTCTCCTTTTCCCTTAAAATAGGATGTGATCAACGGTTTTTTTTAAGTAAGTACACAAAAAGAAAGAATGTTAGGAACACTGGGACATTTTCGGATTCTATTCAGTGACGTTGTAAGGGAGTGGGGGTTAGCGGTACCCACGCTCTGGGCACCACCTGCCGAAGCGCCTCTGCCGGTCACCGACAAAAGTGAATAATCACTTGTTCAGATTCGCACATGAATGGTGGTCGGTAACGCAACAGCTATGCCGTCTCAGGACTCTTGCTTGTGAGCTTGACTATAATGGCTCATAGGCATACAATCTGAATAGCCATTCTTGTGTATAGATTACGTCGAGGGAGCGGTTTTGGAAATTGAGGCCCTAATTTTCATGCGGGGCTCAGACTAACGAAAAGTAGGATATTCCCCCAACAACAGTAGTGTTTGCTCACAATTGCGTTCGCGAACGGGCCTCAATCAAGTTCACTTGCCAAGGACCACAGATTGCATTACGCCGCCACTGTCTCTTCTTGTTTTCATTTCCATCCAAAGCCTTTTAAAATTATTTATTATACGCTTTTTGAGTCGTTTTTGTTATATAATAACGCAATTGATCTTATAACAGTTATATAAACAAATTAGTAATTACTAAGTCTTTCACTCCAACATCTATTATTCAAACACTGTCCACAACAACTGTTTTTTGTTAATGTAAATACTTTCACTTTTTCTTTTGTAGAAACTACAGTTTTTCTAATTGGAATATGTAGATACGTTCACTATTATTTTAAAGTAACACTGTCATTTCCAAAGGTTGATCTTTCCATGTAAAAGTAACACTGATAAATTTACGTTGCAGCAACACATCAGCGTCATTTTCCGATTCCCATCTGCATCTTCGGAAAGCACAGTAATTTGAAACAGCAACATTTGTAAGCACTCAATCAACACTGAAAATCTTATTTTCTTACCTTCACAAACACCAGAGACTTCTCGTAACCTTTTTTACTGGTTGTTCTCATCGTCTTCTATTTTTTAGCATTAATTTCCAATCCCTGCCTATGCTTCTTCCATTGTTCTAGTTCATTATTCTAATCTCCAATTCCTTTATCTTTGTTTCTTCTTTCCATTCTCTAACTATGGCTCTGCTTTCCTAGTCTAGCATTTATGTTTCGTCCCATGCTGGTTTATGCTACGTTGCTTGCCAGTTTACATACCATTTGTTTTGTTTAAGTCTCACACCTATTCATGATCCAGAATACGGAGTGAGCAGAGCCTCAATGAAATTCGAAATACCTCCACCGAATACTGCGTTTTTATCTGTACCAGCTCTAGATGTGATGCTAATGTTATTCACTACTACCTCCTAGTTTAAATGCATACAGGAAATATATTGGCAGTTCTGTGTTCTTAATGGTTCACCGTCACATTGATCCCTGTCATTAACGTTACACCTAGGGACCAACTGGATATCATAGCCTGTCCTCTAGGTTGTAACGTAGCGCACGTGACTTGTGTGAACCAATGCTTGTAGTCCGGAAGGTGTGTTTCCACCACACGTGCAATTGGGGATTTGTATCGAACCCAACTAGTACATATTATTGAACTGAATGAAGCAGTCTCACATTTCAATAGCATACAACACTTTAACGTTGTAAATATGGCTTCCTGAACGAGTGCTTATTATATGTTCTTGACAAAAGAAGATAAGATGTTAAATTAGAAATAAAGTATCTGTAATTCGCCCTAAAATGGACGAGTTTTCGGTCATGAAGGATATAAGGAAACAAGTTGACAGTTGGAACACAGCCTTTGATTTCTCACTAAACAACCAAGAACTCACTCGAGTATTATAAAAGACGCTGCAAGGATGTGATTACAGGACATGACACAAGATATAACTACTATTTAGAATACTCACAGCATTCCCCAATCTTTAGGTTCGAATTTCTCTGGCTCATTAGCTAAGCAACTTTGGGCCGTGGCTTGAAGAGGAATTCCACTAGAGTTGAAGACTGCGTTCAGTTGTTCACCAAGATCATCTGCTGTACAAGAAGATGGAACGCAAAATGACATTTGCAGACCAAGGATAGCCACTATTATAAAGTCCATTTTTGGTGATAGATTCTAAAATGGAAGAAAATTCAATCCAATTAAGTAATTTGGTTAAAGAGAATAAAATGTTGCATCTTGAAAAAACATACTTTAAATATACGTTCGTACATACAAAGGATGTTCTCTAAAAACTAGTGTAAATAAAAAAAAATTGCATTCCAATAAAAATACGCAAAATCTTGAGAATCAGTTATAGAAACTTTGTAAATGCCTCAGGTGTTCCTATTAGCGTTGTTTTACCACAGTTCTTAGATTGATTGAATTGTTATTAATATCGTAAACGATCAAGTGGGTTTCTAAGGACGGGACATACAATTTTTGGTAAATTGGGCTACGAACCTCTCCGTTCAATGGACCTCCAACTGGAATGGAACCCATACAACCCGCAGAGAAAGCGAGTGAGCTAATCTCTTGCCCATCCTGAAGTTCAGAGTTCTTTCGTATCTGATCAGTGTGACTCGTCATCTATACAAAAGAGGGATTGATTTTCATCAAACAATAACTAATCCTGGTGAGCGGTTGATCGGTGCTTTACACACCTCAGCCCTTGGTATTCATAGCGACTGTCATGGTTACCCTGATATTTTCAGTTGGGTGAATTCCAAGACATGGCCACAATGATTGTACGGCAGTTACAGTATCAGCCCACACATAAAGCACTACTCTAAATATTAGTGTCCATAGATAGCAAGGCTAGTGTTAGGTCGCCCATGCGGTGTGAACCGAGTGTAATGCACACCAACACGTTCCACTCATGTTTTTCTCCTTAGCATACACAATAAGTTATGAACGTAATTTTGAAGATATAAAGATTTCGGCTTTCCTAGCAAACCCGGGTCTTTGTGGTAGTGTACCATAACGATTAGGAAAGCTATAGTTGGTGGATTCTAACACTTCTTCTGTTTTGAAATGATATACGACGATTTACCTTTAAGCAGTGTTTCTTTCAGGACGTTTTTCTCGGGGGTGCAAAATCAAGTGAGAGGGGGGGGGGCACACGAAAATTTTAAATAATGCATATTGACTCCTAAAATATAAAACAACACTAATGTCACTTAAGAACATGTCGTACTTCCTTATGCCTGGAAGAAACAGTGCCTTCATGGTGTATGTTTCTCTGATAGAATGTGAACACGCGAACACCAGTTTCGATCCCGTTTCTACCGCAAACACAGCAGTGTCATCTGTAGAAGTCTCTCAATTCAGAACTATACGCTCAGGTGGCTGCAGAAGAACCTAGGCCACATACCGTGAAAACGTTGGCGTAAGGTGCTCCTGCTTTTCAGATTTTTAATGCATATCGTTATCTAACTTGCGTACGCCTTGGACCGACAAGAACTCTTGTTGCATTGGTTCAAATATCTAAACTCTTATCCTACAAGGACATTCAATGGAGAGAGGCATCCACAAAGTATATCATCATTTCTTAATGAGTACAATTTGAATATGAATGTAATTTCGAGAACTATGAGAAATATGTTGGTAACCATTTTTTTTTAATTTTTAGAGTCAAAAAAGCGAAGAAAAATTGCGCCCAAGCCACAAATCACATAATCGATTCTTTTGCTACAGCTTGCCAAGAGAGGAGTATGTGATACATTCTGAGCAACGTGAGTTTAGAAAGAAATTCTGCTGAGGTCCACACAAATGTTATCAACTTTCTTCAATGAATTGAATTTTTTATTTAAGACCTTTAGGCATCTAAGGCTCAGGCCGGGATAGGGGAGGTTAAAGGATTTGGGAAGGTATTGGCCAGGGGCTATGTTAAAGATGCCATCCCGGCTTTCTTCAATGGTATTGCATTATATATTAGTACGTTTATAGTTAGATACTGTAGTATGTACGCCTGAGTTCAATATATGCAGAAAGTTGTTTGGACCGTGGTGGTACAGTGGTAGAACGCATTGTCGTCAACTGTAAAGTCTAGTGGGTAATTTCCGACAAGTCATCACGTAAGCCAAAATTTCTGCACAAGAAACAAAGTTGTAACATCGTCATTTTTACATGCAACTATATGCTTGTGCATAGGTCCGTATTCTGCAATGTTTGTATGCTGATAACGGAAAACTGTGTGACGATATCTTATTCCAAACAAGGCGTCTCAACGCTTCAGATGGCACCAGGAGTACATTTTTATACTATGGATAATATACTGAGTATCGTATCTAGGTGAGAAACATGCAATGACTTGTTGAAAATAGGCAGCCAGGTTCGAAATTCAGTCACAATAGTGACCAATTTTGTATAATTTTTATCTAACATAATTCAGAACCTACTTCATCTCCGTTGACGAACAGGATCATAGGTAGAACGCTTATTGACTGACAAGACACAGACATGACGACCTAAAGAAGTTAAGTAGCTTACCTTCAGAGTTGCTTCTCGAGTAAAACCATCTCTCAGAACAGTAAGATCGACATTAAATAGTGAAAAATCTGTCCGTAGATTTGTTAAAAAATCTGGCGGCAAAGATATGGTCACTGAACAATATTGTCCCTTGAACATAAGCTGGTTATCTTTACTGTCAATCGCTTCAACTTTCACACATTCATCGTAATTCCCAAGAGATTTGGTGTTTCCTTCTAGCAATCCAGGTTCGATCTTTGATGACGAATCCAGCACTAGAAAAGACAAGTTATGGGTATCTATTTAATATGATCATTTTTAATTATTCAATCATATAGCGACGAATAAAAAGTTAATGTTCTATTATAAGGCAACTAGTAAAGATTTGATATTGACCCTACAAAAAGAACACGAAGTAAGGAAAGTCATAAATAGTTTCCATCAGCAGCAACGTCTGTCTTCAACGCTCAGATAGTCTATGCATCCCATGATGTAACTCAGTGGATCATAAAACAAAGAAGTCGTCTACTGCGTGCATCACGTCGTCGAGGCTTTGCAACCATCATCCCTGCAAGGAATGGAACAAATGGTAATATAAAGGACAATCTCAGGAGAAATTGGGGGATATGGTGGCACGGGTAATCTGAGACATATGGGTTTGCGTTGTCCTGTAACAGAAGTACACCTTTGAGATTCACAAGTGATAGTTCCACGTTATTTTTGGGTGCACAGTTGCATAGATTTTCATAGTCTGGTGGTTTGCGATGCACGATACCCCAAATAGTTCAGTAATGATTTTGGTTATTCATGTGGTGCCCACCAAGGATGATGGAGCCATGAAGTATTGTGAAGAATCCACTTCTAATCGCAGGTCTAGAAACGGATCTCTCCTCTGATGAGACAGCAAGAAACATAGGTCTCAGTCAACTCATGTATTATCCGTCGTCCTGCTTTATAACTTTTCTTAACTGATGGTGGTATTAACTTATAATGGTTCCACACTGCAATTGAATGCTCCTCTCAATACTGCACATGCTTGACCATTATCCGCCTTGATTACCTCGTTTGTCTATTACTTGTGGAAATCCTGTACGTCGTGCGTCCTGGCGAAATTCATCACCTTCTTTAAAACTGTCAAACCACCATTGTACTCTCCGCTCCTTTATCATATTCCTATCGAATATCTGGGATCCCTTCCTCTGCACTAGCGTTCGTTTCTAATTTAAACTCGTAGAGAATGTAGACCATATAACGCCGTTTGGTCCTACCATGTTTGACCCTCGCTCATTGACGTCCTCGTTTGAATGGTGTT
Organism: Lepisma saccharinum; assembly: GCA_022664845.1. Taxonomy (NCBI): domain Eukaryota; kingdom Metazoa; phylum Arthropoda; class Insecta; order Zygentoma; family Lepismatidae; genus Lepisma; species Lepisma saccharinum. Next base: position 6,919 of record JAGDQP010076735.1, read on the forward strand.
GACATCTACCAGTCGTCTATAAGAGGATACACTCACTAATACGTTACCTTCCTATCTGTCTCACCTCGGATCGAACTAGGTGGGAAGTGTGTGCAGTTGGACCACGTGAAAATCCGACATAACTTTATTGGCTGCCTTATACTAAAGAGAATAACAATGATTGTTTTGTCTCCATTAAACGAAGCATGGAGTCCTTAACTATAAAGAAGGGTCTCTGCTATTCGGACTAATAATGCAATTACGTAATAATAACGTACGTTAAGGCAGTGACCTCTTGGCATTTATAAGTTTCGCTAAGGACTTATTTTTATGAACCGTTAGTTGCATGCGATTTAGTCGAGTAATAACAAGTAGGGCAACTAGGTACGCCACCTATTCGTAATGTATACTCAATCAAGTCACAAGCGAAGCATTTTTCCACCATGCACATGAAAAGGTCCACCGTCCATGATCTAAGCTCTCATAAATCTTAAGAATGAGTGACTACGACATGTAGATGGAGTGACTACGACAGTCAGAGCTGGCCGTGCAAGTCAATACGTGAGTTAAATTAATCGTACGAACTTATTTGTAAACAAGTGTTAAGACAGCTGACCCTCCCTATGCACCTTTTCGGCATATCAGTATCACACAAAAGCTAAATTATCGTCCTTACTTTTGTATTTTACTGTATTTTAGTATCTTTCGTGGCTATAGGAACGTAAAACGTAGAATTCTGAGGTATTTTAATGCCCTACGGTGGGAGTAGTTAAACTGCAGTATATCCAAGTGGCCTTCATAACTATCAAGATAAGCCTATCGCGATTTGAGTACTTTTGGCGTGCTGTGTTATGTCACGTATCTTATTAACTCAGGAATATAGTAAAAACAACACATATGACGAAGAACTTATAAGCAAAGCCTCGGCAAATTCTTCAACATTCTTTGTGTGTGTGTGCATTGAAAATTATGAATTGACTTAAACATGTCTATATGAAAGTACATAATTTAAGCTACGACATTTTTATTACCACTGAAACCCAGCAGAAATTAGACTATTTTGGTAGAACGTGGTATTGAGACAAACAAAATTACTGTTACCTCAAGATTCATTGTTATCAATATTTTTACTAAATTAAAAAATGGACCATTTTTACAAATATCCGTGGCATAATTACCTTAAGAGCTTGACATTTCACAACTATAAGCTCTATCAGTTTTATCATTATCCCATCATATCCAAAATTTTGTACCGTGTAAAATATTATAAAATATTGTATGATTTTTCGTACGAAAAATCTCGTACTAGGGATTGTATACAGTCTATCATACGAGAGATCGTACGAGAAATTGTATCGTCTAAAGCGACCTTAAAGCTATTTTCGATATCTGAAAAGAGGATTTTTGTGCTGAATTGACACCAGGTGGCAAGAGTGGCATCTATAGAACATGGAAATGTGCTATCTACAATTATATTCTCTATATGATTTGTAGATTAATGAATGGATTAAGTTAACTGGACATTGAAGTGTTTCGTGCATTTGGTTTTATAAACGTGATCAAATTAAGAAAAAAAAAATCAAGCTTTCACGTTTCACGGAAATCACTTTATCTATAAAATTCTTATCAATGTCTTCAAATCGTATGGACAATTGACAATTTATCGGAAAATAAATTCATTGTGTTACACTTGATCGCGTGTACGTATTTTAAAGAAATCAGAAACGTATAAGTAAACTGAATTGGCTGATAACATGGACAGCTGATGACTGATACTATTTGGGCCGCTAAAGTGAGAGAGAACTGATTTAAGGTCAAAGAAAACACTGGGTTCAAAGTACGTGTATTTTTATGTAGCAAATCACAAAGCTATTTGTGCATAAACTATAATGAGGAATGAAATATAATTAATATTTTACATTCTTTACACATAGAATGCTCAAAATTAAATGAATGAAATGTACAAATAAAAATGTATTGAGTGTCAGAAAGTAAAAAAAAATTACAGGTAGAATGGATAATAATTTTCTGTTCGGTAATGTGTAAGAAATAAAATCCATGAATATAGTTTAAGTATTCATTGGTAAAATTATGTATACGGAGTGAATTTTAGTGAAGTAGTTTTCAAGAAATAAGAACTTAAAGTTGAAGCGGCATCAAAGGTGCCGACGATATGTATTCACGTTATATGCGTTTGCAACATTACTTTTAGATCAGAATTCCCTCTTTCTTCTTAACTGGCTTAAAGTTTTACTGGCGGCAGGCAATACGAAAGAACTGGTCACCAAAATCATCATATACTACACACGAGAAACACCTGTTAGACCGGCTTTTTATGCACACACGTGCTACGTGCTGTTGTTACAACCAAATAGAAAATTTACAGGTGGAACAGAATGTTAAGAGCACTTTTGCGTATGCCTCCCGCGGCACACGCCGCCCAGCTCCCTTTGAACGCACCGTGCCCCCTTGCATGCCGAGCGAAGCCCTGGTTTATTTATATACATCCTAGCTTTCTGTAGCCTCTATTTGGTAGAACGATCTAACCTGACTTTTCTAACCTAACGTAGCCCTATGTCATTGAAGTGTGTTCAGTTTCAAAATGCGTAAATAGTAACACGTAAGAGAAATCGTTTGCAACAATTGCAAGCAGAAAAAGCAATGGAAAGTGATGCGTAGAGCGATTTTTACAGTATGGGTGGTCGAGTGCAGATAGTGAAGAAAAACGGGTAAAACTTGTTTGTCATTATAGCGCCTTAAGTTATAAGGTAAGGGTGAGGAAAAGAACAAACCTTGCAAGTTTCAAAATTCTGCCTGACGCCCAGTTGGACTATCTGCAGGGAATGAAAGATTTATTTGGCGTATAACATCACTTTCAATGCATTCGTAGGTAATACCGAAACAAATGCTTCAGTTGTGACGTATTATCTTCGCAATTCAAAGTTCTACTTTGTAGGAATGGCAAATAGATTCTGTAAACGTTGCTTGTAACCGTGAAAGCAACGAAAAATGAAACAATAATAAGTAATTGCTATAAGATCTCACTTATAAAGGCTCATTTTCAAACCCGTTTGCGTTGCTTGCGATTTGGGTAAATAGCCAATTGAAACACGTGTTACAACACAT
>JAGDQP010076736.1:0-10023 GCA_022664845.1 Lepisma saccharinum
ACATATTTTCTCTACAGTTTATGAAGCCCTTAATAGGTTTTAAATTGATGATTATCAATCTACTTATATTTAGTAATACGAGTGTATATGGTAAATGAATTATATAAAAAATACTACAATATTATAGTAACATGAAAATTACTCCAAATTAATTTACAAATTATCTATGGTGTAAACTTTGAGTTGCAATGTAGTTATCATGAATACAGAATTCTTAAATAACATAATTACAGATACATCAATACCATATCTTGCTCGGATCTGATTTGATAAATATGACATGCCTCCATAGTGATTTTTCTACTTTGTTAGTAATGTTAGATGACTTACTGATAATGAGAGAATGATATGTAACATAGATGCCATTACCTCATTTATGATATTCTGTCCATTGATTGAATATATCCACGTTTGGAGAAGTATTACAATTAGATATCCTGAGATGCAGAACAAGAAGAATGTGTCGTTCACCTACGAAGGAAAAATCAGAAGAGAAAATAATATGATAGAATATCGTGTTCACAGTTATTTTATTGTAGTTAACCTCTTTCACACGTACTTCAGAACTACATGTCTATTATCTTTAACATTATCTTTAACAAAATTATATAATCCAATAATAATGCGCGTAAATATTAACGAATCTGATAGACGCAGAAGAAAGAATATTAATGTAGGTTAATTTTTCACATTCTTTATTATCTTTCCAAATAAATGTCATTTAAAACTTGAAACATTTGCTCCCTCGCACGCGAGTGTAACATGCAATGCCATAGATTATGCTGTTTTTATTGTGCTGTACACTTGCAGAATGATTATAGAATATGGGTTATGATAACTCTTGATACTCACGAAAAATAATTCGAAATGGAAGGGTTTCTGAACTTCTAGGTATTAAAAAGCCTGGGATTCAATGTATTAAGAATTTTAGTTTCATAATTAAAATGCACTAAATATGTGTGAAAAAAAATACAGGTGGACGTGGGCAAGGAGCAAAGTGAGCAAAATTTCATATTTACTTATTCCAAATACCCTCGAAAATGTTTGACCAACAAATGGAGTACTTGTATGCTTGATGTTAAAGGAGCTTAGGGTTAGTTCATACAAATATACATTCTATTCACTGATCAAAGAACTTTTGTTCGAAAAGTAAATATATAATTTAGGATTTGAAATATATATAGTTAACACAGTGCAATTGAGGACATTCCAGAAGAAGGACACTTGTATCCAGAACGCATTTTGGGTAAACAGCTGGTAAATATTTAAGTTCAATGTTACCAGAAAGGTTTTGAAATAATAATTAGTTCGATTTCACCAGTATAAAGAGCATAGAATCAAATTTGAAAACTGTTAACTAAGCTGATATAAGTCAAAGTTTGAATGACAATGTGTTGAAAATTGTGTATGCATGATGCCCTTCTTCCGGCAATCAAAGATTATTCCATTGTTGTTTTAATATATTTCTGAATATTAATATGTTTTAAAAGCATATTTTAATATTGTTTTAAGTACATATTTCTCTATCAAGAATTAAATATTAACCAGCAATGAAATGGGGATTTGCTGGTTGCCGAGCAATGAGGACTTGATTCTAATCTCTTCGTTTTTGAGATTTAGAAAACTTAGCAAGAACTAGTATGTCGCACCTAAAAATACCACGGTTTTGAGAAAACAGTACACAGGCTAAACGGGTGGAGCTAGAGAAACGAATTTTGGTAAAACGCTACATAACACTAGTAGATTAAGCAACTATTACAAAACATTGGAAGGGTCGCCATTTTAGATCTAAAACGACCGCCAAAACGAATGTCTCATAGAATACACAGAATAAACAGAGATACAAGAATTAAATTCTTTTTGACGATACATCAATACCACTAAGTTAATGAAATATATTACAAATTTTCTCCAAAAAGCAATTTTTTATCTAAAATGACGAAACCCATAAATTTATTTTCAACACGGTTTGAGCTAGAGATACGAAATTTGGTATACAAAGGCATTATCAAGATTAGTTTAGCAAAATAGTAGAATTTGGAAAAGCCACCCTCTTGAATTGATAAAGGCTGCCAAAACATTTTCAAAGCCGTTTGAGCTAGAGATATGAAATTTGGTATACAAAGGCATTATCAAGATTAGTTTAGCAAAATAGTAGAATTTGGAAAAGCCACCCTCTTGAATTGATAAAGGCTGCCAAAACATTTTCAAAGCCGTTTGAGCTAGAGATACGAAATTTGGCATATATGTGTATTATCAAGACTAATTTATGAAACTATTACAAAATTTTGAAAACGTCACCACCTTGGATTCAAAATGGCCACCGAAAATCATTTTAACACTGTTCTAGTAATGACACTAATTTCTCTCATTCACTTTGAGTCGAAAAGAATGTATTGTTTCCGGTGACGGGCTAATTCACTTGTTTTTATGTGTGTTCTGACTAGACCAATCTCTCAGTCGCACTGTGTAAATAATTAAAGTTTGACGAGAAACATGCATAGAAGTTCTACATCAAACACATTGCTGAACCATGAACAAAACTACCCGTAGAACATTATCGAGTTAGAATTTTGTCCACCAGAATCTTCCGAAAACAAGACTACAGTTTTCACTTGCGGCAACTTTCCTACATATCTGGTGTAGTAAAAAGTAAACCATTATTTTTGCATGATATTGAAGGCTGACTTACCATAGTTAGAATGATCCGATTTAGGTCACATATGCATCGTTTTGTTTGATAACGTGTTGCCATTTGGAAGGTAATATAATGATGCCTCTCTCATAGAAGCCCTTGTCCCTATTAGCAAAACATTGAGACAGTCGATTTTCACAAGCCTCTCTTGAAGCGAATTTTTCACCAGCAAACGTGTTCGCAATGGACATTAACAGATTCTAATCACTCGGTGACAGATCCGGACTATAAGGTGGATGCATAAGAACCTCCCAACCAGGCTCCCTGAGCTTCTGGCGAGTCACTATCGATGTGTGTGGCCTGGCGTTGTCCTGGTGGAACACAATACCTCTCCTATTGGCCAAAGCTGGGCGCTGTGGACGATTGCTGCCTCCAGGCGGTCCAATTGTTGACAGTATAGTTCCGAGTTAAGGGTTTGGCCGTAGGGGAGCAGCTCATAGTAGATAATTCCCTGCCAATCCCACCAAACACACAGCAAAACCCGGCCGCCAATCCTGGCTCGGGCACCGTTTGCGCTGGTGCACCGTGCTTCGACCACGACCGTTTTCGCGTGACGTTGTCGTACGTGATCCACTTTTCATCACCAGTCACCAACCGTTTCAGAAAGGGGCCGCTTTTGTTGCGATTCAGCAGCGATTCGCAGATGGAAATTCGGTCCATGAGGTTTTTTTTTCGTTAACTCGTGTGGTACCCATACGTCAAGTATCTTTGTGTATCCAGCCATATGCAAATGGTTCAACACGGTTTTTTGTGCAATGTTGAGCTCTTGGGCAATCGAAACAGTGCTTACATGACGATCCGGAGCGACAATGTCCATGATTTTATTGACATTTTCGACACTTGGCCTTCCAGTGCGTGGTACATCTTTGACGTCAAAATGACCTAAACGGAATCGACGAGACCAAAATTGCGCGTGATTGGCTGTTACAGTATCAGGACCATAAACACTATTCACATTTGCAGCCGCCTGGTTTGCGTTTTCGCCTTTATTGAAGAAAAACTGTAAAATATAGCGTATTTTATCTTTGCTAGTGTCCATTTTACGCGCGCTCACACAACACTGAGTCAACTCATCACAACTATCTGAACAGTGTTTGAAGTACGCAATCTCATCGTTTGAACGCCATCTCGTTGAACCCGATCGGATTTATACAACGCGAAATACAGATCACTGAAGCCATCTACTGACAAAATAATGGATTACTTTTTACTACACCAGATATTTCATTCTACGAAGCTGATGAATAGGGATGTTGGCTTGAAATTTGCAGAACATTTTTAAAAAAAGCATGGCGGATCGTATAAAGCGATTGCCGAAAAAAGGGCACATAGCTCTGTTCGATAATGTTCTCAATTACAGTCTTGCGAAATCAATGGTTTTAGTGAAAGTCAAAGTAGTTACATCCATGTTTAATTAACTTTTATTTTATGTTTCTTCAGCATAAGTATTTATAAGAAAATATTAAGGGAAGTATACTGCGCAAGACATAATGGAAGTCAAATACGAATGTGAAACTGAACAAACCAGAGCCCCTTAGTGCCCCGTCGTAGCATGAAACAAATCACGTATCGAAAGTCTACAACGACAACCGAAATCCATTTAAAGAAAGTTGGCCCTGTAATGTGTAATTCCACATAATCTCTTGATTGCATTGTTTGGAACGTCTTAAGCATAAAATGCTGCAAGACAAAACAATTGTAACACCCAAAGGAATTCTTTGATTTCATTTTGCATGATATTATGCTATTATGATATTATGCATGATATTATGATATTAGGCAATGGGTAACACATGTCAATTAATTGGCTCACTCACTGACTGTGCCGCATTAATAATATGTAAGCAAAACGTACAGTAACTTCAAACACCGTCTCTGGAGAATTAGCGTTGTAAAGCAGCCAAATTTAATTTTACTTTTAAACGTAAATTAAATCAAAATCATCACACAATATTGTTAAATTATTCTAACAATAATTACATGTCGTTATATATTCATTTTACTTCGAAACAATTGAACTGAATATTTTTCCTACGTTACTATCACTGTCCATATAATCTAAGTAGTGTTATTTTCAATGCATGTCATCAAAAATGTTAAATCTAATTGAGATGAAATTGCCTTTCGTCAAGTAGGCGAAGTAGAGCCTGCAACCTTTTGATCACCTAATGCTTGTATTATTATTTTAATACAATATATGAATATGAACGCGAATACTATAAAACAATATTTAATATAGCTAGGATTAGTCAAGATTAATCATATGGTGAAATAAAACTACATACTAACGTAAGTTATGTGATATTTTCAGCGAATGCAATACTCTTAGATATTAATATAGGACATGAATCGTTTTGGTGATGAGCGACATATTTATTTGTGTTACTAATAATGCAAAATACTTAGGGGCATGAGAAAGAAAAGAATATTAAAAAACAGTTAATCCTTACTAAGTTATAAACGATTGATTAACATTTTTATAGGAAATATTTAATTAATCTGAAAAGAAACACCTTACCGTAGCAGCTATATACGCTAGTAAGCACAAAGTTATTATGCTAACTAGCGATGTTACTAAAACCAGAGATGAGAAAACACTTTCCACTTCATCTAATAATCTGCAAAAGTAAATTTTATTTGTAAAATTTTATAGATTGCCAACGATTTTTACTTAATACTAGATTTCAAAATATTGTAATTATAGAACATGCTTATGGACATTTTTGGAAATCTTTATGCATAGAATTATTTATTATACACTGTAAATATAGTATATATCATTCTAAGACTGAATTCAATTTGAAAATGAAACAAAGAAAATACAGTCACCAATATAGTAGAGTCAGTTTTCTTCTCAAATACGGTCTACTCTGCACAGTAGGCCCTACCTTGACGCTCATTGTACTTTTACTCATGAGTGGCAGTGTTGAAATTACTGTATTTGATGATTTCAACATCAGTTGAATCTACTGGAAGTGGGTTCAAGAAAGGGAGTTAAAGTGTTACGTGAGAAGGACACTCCGTTGACAAATACCAGGCATGTGTAAACTTCAATAAGAATGTTTGGCCTCATCTAATATCACTTTCCTAACAGCTTGTGAGAAACAGTGTTTCGGTAATCTTGGAAAGAAAGAAACTACTAGCTAGAATCATTACCAAATGTAACATTCAAAAATAGGCGAACCAAACTGCCGGTTTTGGCAGAGCCTATACACACATCAGTGTCAGTGGTGGCTACTAATGAGGGTGCATATTTGAGTAAAATGGTTCTGTCTTTGAATTATGTTATCGATGTAAGACAGACCATGTTTGGTTTAAGAAAAATAGTTCGATGTTGAAAGTCCCTGTTAAAATTGTGTTTAATGGCGTAGGCAGTTTTTGTATTAGAAACAATTTCCTATTGTAATATTCATCCTCTATTTTCAAACAAGGTCATGACCTCATATTTTGTTTCTGTAGCAATGAATAGTTAGTACTTTTTTGAGAGAAATAGTTCCGTCAGCTCTTTGAAAAGCAGATAGCTTAGCTTAGTCCTCTGTTAGCTTAGCTGAATCCTTGGCTTAATACTTCGTTATTTAAAAAGTACATTCAAGAGATCATATTTGCACAGGGCTGAGCAAAGGCAGGCTAATTTGCACACATTGGAATTTAGTTTAATTCTGTCGTAAGTATATATGGTAACTAAAACGTCACGGTTGCACTGTAAATGTAAGATATTAACTTAATAAACAGTACTTTGATGCCAAGTTAATCCGTTTTTTTAGTAGCAATTACGAAATTGACGAAATTAACTAAGTTGTAAAACCATTTGTTTCATATCATTTTGTGGCGCTGGCTGTACTTACTGGGGTAGCTTACGTGCTAAGTTACAACTAGGACTCTTACTTGTCGATATGCTTTTATCAATCTAATAGTTACGAAAATGCTATATCGTTCCGTGTTCTAACTAATGGATTGCTTATTTGAAACCAAAATTAAAATCAAATAATCTTAATCGAAGTAGTCACGTTCGACCAAACAAACACCACTACAGAAATTGGTTTTAGGTCTGAGCAGTTTAGAGGAACGTAGATATATTTACTGTTGCCTAGGTATCCTGTCTCACATTGTATTAGCGTTGTGGAAAAAAGAACATTGGAGCTAATAGTCGAACGAGAACATTAAATGAACATTTTTTTTACAGATTTAAAGAAGAAGAAATATACTATAAAGAAATAAAAAAACATGATGGTTTTAGAAGAGTAAATTTAACATGAAGATGTAACAAGTTACAGAGTAATACTAACCAAAATGTATGTGATATGGTTCATTGAGTTCGGTTTAACTAGATCAGTGTATGTTAATTAGCGTTGATGTATTAATAGTCAAGGAATCAGCATATTATAGTCCAGGAAATAAAGAATACAAAGGGGCCAATGTCGGGAATAATTAGGAAAAATCTGAATTTTGGGCAATTGTTACATCATTACTAGACGTACATTTTCCCAAAAGTCTTTACCTCTACCCCTTGTGCTTCCCCCCAATCCCCACCCCCGAAGTGCAAATTTTCAAACTTCCAGAAGTTGCATTATATTTCCGTAACTAAGAGACATAGCGGTATGATACTTTTTCTTGTTATAATTCCAAGATGACAAGCTACAAAAATGGTTATTATGCAAGTTGCGCTATTGCTAGTAGTATTGCCGTAATTTAGATCCAAAGCGCAAAATATGGATATTTTGCTTTCAATATTTACACTTTTTATTTACACTTCAATCACGAGTTAAATTATATTGAACTGTCTATAACCGTAGGTATGTATGTCCTAAATATACTCTTCCCAATTTCGAGTAAATTGAGATGAGTAAATCCATATAACACAATTATAGATAAGGCAAATTGGCATATTTTGAATATTTGTAATTGTTACAAAGCTTTGTATTAACAAGTATTCACAATAATATAAAGTTACTTCATTTAGTAAAAATAGTGACAGAATGTTCACAATTACTCACCTAATAGTAGATTGATGTATCACGATCCATAACACAAACTCCTCCCGGAGTGTCTTTGTCCTGATGCAAAGTTCCGAATTCGTTTCGTACTTGCGATTGCAATCCGTTTGAATTATATTAATATTTGGGTCTGAATTGTAGTCGCTCCAATATGGGCTATCACTATCCCAATCCATATCAATATCATACTTACTAGTAGTAACACGATTACTGTTGTTTATTGATGAAGCAACCAAATCAGTTTGAGAAAATAACACATGAGAGATCCGCTGAAGGTGACATAGCAACTGACGAAGTACTACAGCAAAACAAAAGAATAAAGCATCACAAGAAGTAACAACAAATGCGCATATCACTGTGGCATAACTTTGATAGAAAATAATAATACCATAGACCCAATCGTCATTTAATTCGAATGGATAATATGCACGAAAGACAAGTGTTCTCACAGTTTGGATTGGCGTTTCTGTTCCGTTTGCTTTAAAAGGGTAGTCATCCACTGCTGGTAGGAAGAAGATATTTCTCACCAAAGGAACGAGACAGAATGCTGTGCCTGTGACGAGAGAAATATCCACTATAATGTGAGCCATTATTTTACTATTTCTTTTAGTCTCTTTTCTTAATGCATGCATCGAATTTTCAAAACATTTGAACTTGGTTCCCGCTGAAGTTATGTGTTTACAAATATCGAATAATTTGTTCAATCTATTTTTATTGTAAAATATGAACAATATTCGAAACGCAGCTTGGAATAAGTATAAAGTCGTTATCATATTGACAATTGCTTCTTGTAATGTAGACACTAGCAGAACTAAATCAAGAAACCCAAGAATAAAATCAACAATTTGAAATCCTGATGTGAGAGAGAAGAAAATGACACGTACTGGGAACAACCACCATTTGGGATTTTTTACTGACCAGTCTGGAAACCATACACCAGAAACATATAGAAGTTTAAGGGGATAACCAATAAGTTTTTCAAATGAATGCTTGTCGTCTTCCATGATCGAGTGCTTTATTTCTCACCTGTGTTTTTTTTTAGTATCACAGCTGTGTTATTCTTGTGTACCTATTAAACATATATACATGAAAACGTTCACGTTTGTTCGCACTCCGCGAAGAGAACTAACTTTTGTCCGTTTCCTGAAAGAAGTAAATTACAAGAAACATTTTAGAGACATCATACAAAGAGATTGTAATCTTATACAAAACTTTTTGCAAACAGTTAACCATTATTTCAGATTTATTAATGTCCTACAGATTTTCGAATTAACTTGGTTTAACCCCACATTACGTATGGGTTTCCATATAGCAAGAATGAATTACGAACTGGGGTGACATGCTGATACTATAGTTCAGTATGCTTTATGTTTTCTAGAAGAGCGCGTTAAAGTACATAAATTATAAAATATAAAATTATGAAATTATTTTTCAGCTTTAAAATTATTTGTTAGGAAAATCCAAACGATAATGATATTGTTTCTAGCGTTTTGAAACACCGTAAGAAATATTTTGTTACACAATTGCCCAATAAATGTCCTATATATTGGTGAAGGTAGATACATTACTCAATATAAACGTAATATTATACGTTATTATTGCACTGAAATACACTCGATGCCCGTGTATGCCAACTTTTCCTTTGAAAAAAAAATATTGCTTACAATACCATTTATTACATTTTAACTAACTATGCTCAATATATTAAAGCGCTTGGTATCTATTTCAACAAAGCTAAGTCCAACAACTTTCCTTTATTAGATGAAATGTACATAAATCTGATATTAGTTATTAACTCATAGCGTAAACGTATCAGTTATTGGCACTTTTAGAGCACTGACGTTTTCAAATTTCAAGTACAGATTGCCGCTTTACTTTCCTGTTCGTGGCTAACAGTAAGCTCCTAGATATTTCCCAAAATAATGTTACAGTGAGACAATAAAATACATATTTTTTCTTTTCCTTTCTTTCTTTAAAATTGCAATACGAGTTATTGTTTGTTACCATCTAACCAGTAACTGGCGCCTCTTCATGCCCTGCAACTGGCACTTATTTTCATTATACGTTTTCGAATCCTGAAGACGAGTAATAGTTAATGGTATTGCTGAACCCAATAGTTGGCACAATTGAAAATATTTGTTCCTGTGAAGCTATGAGTTACTAGCAATCTTATTTTTATGTCCCAAAGATAAGAATAGTTATGTTAGAAATCTGAAAGTTATATTTACAAAAGTGCTAATTATATGCTCCATGCCAAATAATTGGGTATTGTGGTAAAACGAAACATCCGTAGTAAAATAACTATTATACATAATTGCATGTGTTAAGGAGTCT
>JAGDQP010076737.1:0-10023 GCA_022664845.1 Lepisma saccharinum
CTCCAGAGCTTCGCTAGTACTACCAATCGTTCCCTGATTCACACTGATGCTATATTCCTTTAAAACTTCTTATACATTCATTTACTATTATGCGACATTTACTATTCACTTCAATACATTCTGCGCAGCTCACGTCATTTCTTATGCCTTATTATTAATGAAACCTGTATTTTCAAACAAAGGTACAGTGTTTCAGTCATACTGTAACAATTTCACTACCTTTAAATTTACATGACTAAACTGCAATTTCAGTTCTTTATGTAATCTTCAATGAGCTAGCAATGTCTATAGGACAACATATTCCAGTTCTATACCATATTCGCAATATTACTATTACAAAGATTGGGTTCATTTTCCCGTTGATATCCATGTTTCATTTCTCATCTGCAAAGTTTCCACATTTTAATTCTTACTTATAACACTGATGGTTCAGCTTCAGCTTCCACCTTACTTCTAGTCCCTCATTTTTTAAAGTTTCCCAGTACTAATTATCAATTACATTCTCTCTTTTTATTTCGTACTGTTTTTATCTATATAAGTTACAAATCAAACAACAACAAAGTACTTGTCTTCCTCCCCAAATATCTGTTTTTTCAATCTTCTTTAGACATTCTAATCGCATTACGATCTCTTAATACTTAAAATCAGTCATGTTTCTCCTAGTCAATGCAACGACTCCGAGCGATTTGTCTTTTTATCGTCTTTTACATCATGATATTTCTCTCAAGTTTCTCAGTGTCAATGCAGCGACTCTCATTAATTTATCTTTTGCTCGTGTTTCATATTATTATATTTCTCTCGGAAATGGTCAACGCAACAACTCTCATTCGTTTTCTTCTCCGTTTCGTGGCATAATAAACGTTGTACCTCTCGTCTATCATTATGCTGCCATCTTTATATTTTTTGTACGGTCATACAGTACATAATCCTGATTCATTCTGTGTTATGTCACTTATATTTTCACTTTTATTTTATCCAATTACATGCACTTCCTGACGGACAAGACCTACTGTTTAAAGTGCAGTTTTGACAACTTTCTCCTCTATCTAACTATTTGAAAATCCAACGATATCTTAACCTAACCGAAAAAGTTAAAGGCTCTATACGCTATTACACAACACCCGACAAGGCACACATTTTTGCTTATTCGTATATATAAATTTACCTATGCTTTATTCTGTTCCTGGTTCAATAATAGTATGGTAACATTAGTCCATACGGTGACCTGAAATCGATACCCAGATCTGGTAGTTGGCAACTTCGTACAGTATCAGTTAAACTTCTATTTACAATACAGGAATTAGCCTGATGAACAAAGGAAAAATTCTAAAAAATCTCAGTCAAGATGGTCGTCAGCTACTTTCAAATCCAAAACCTTTCCAAAGGAAAACCTAAGGCTTCTTCAGCTGATCTGCAACCGTTTGATCACTCTTTGAATCTGAAGATTTACATTGCTGAATCGTTCAGGAGAGACTGGTTCAATCTCTGGTTAAATGGATAGCATACATAGCCACCAAGCCAGCAACAGTGTTGTATGACCACGTATTTCATTTTTAATTTCATTCTTTTCTTGTATTTTTGGTCAACAGTGTATTTAATTTTGTACAGCTTAAGATTTATATTGTATAAATTCTAAGATTTGTCTCGACGTTTATGAATCATGATCAATAGCTATTATTGTATCAAGCTCCAAAGGTTATTATTACATAGCAACGTGCAACAGATGTGACAGTGATATCATTTCCGTTCTCTTATACAATCCTAAATTACGAACTACCGTGTGACACTTCGATTTAAAATTGACTCACAGGAACTCTGAAATATTACAAGACCCACGTGACGTCCAGGCAATATGTCATGTGAACACCAATAATATAATTTTCCAAGAAATGAATAAGACTTCACCTTGAACGAGTGTTACTCAATATCCTCCAAGAAAATGACTTAATCTCACCTTGAATAATCTTCCCACGAGAAACTGAAAACGTCCTTCCTTTCTTTCGAAAACAAACATATATAAATTTGAGTGAAACCGACTATCGAGACCGCACAGACCACATAGACCTCATAGAGCGCATATTTACAGCTGAAAATTATCTACAAAACTTACTTCAATTTGGACTTAGAATTCTTCACATTGGGTTTAAACACGATTAAACCATTAACAGAGAAAGTGATTGTTTATTTTACGAAAGTGCACCCATCACATCATCCATCAGCTAGAAGTCATCTTAAAATTACGAAGGCACGTTGCTCACTCTAAAATGGTATTGTTATTGTTTCGATATGATTTGGTATTTCGAGCTTAGCTTAGCTATACAAATCCTGTTTTATTTTTATCTCATCTTAGCTTAACTTGATTTCATGTGTTTGTTAATCTTAATTAGTTTGATTCATGATTCATAACGCCGTCACCAGCGATATGTATTGGCATCTCTTAGTTTACGTTTATTGTTTAGGTATGTAACTTGTGTACTTCAGTAACTTAGCAAAGATCAACAGTAAATGTCTTATTAAATGTCCTTCAGTATTTTCTCATCTCCAGCCAAGTCCGATAAAGAAGGTGACCATCGCCTTCCATCTAGGTACCATGCCGATGGCTTGGACACGTCCCGTGAAGTACAACGCCTTTATTAAAGTTTAGACCTCTCGCATACGCCCTCAAAACAGTCTTAATGACCCACGCATCTTAGTCACTTATCATGGGTTCGGCACCATAAATAGTCTAATTTAGTACACATCTCAGGTGCGTTATCAACAGAGTGATCCAAATTCGAGTCCCGGCCACGACGGTTGTTAATTGTTCTACCCTAAACATTTACCAAACACAAGGGTACGGTATTTGTACATTACTTAATGCGCTTATTTATTTTAAAGACAGGAATCATTCAGAAACATTTAATGACTATGACAGTTTCAACATAATAATACTTCAAGAAGAATAGTCACAAAAAAGTAACTTCAATCCTTGTCGTTCGTTCAGTTCAGCACTGTTTATGAATAAACACGTCTTATATGTGTGAAACCCATTCATCATTTTTTGTTTCTTTCTTTTTTCTGACCGCCTTAATTTGTTCCTACATTACGGATGGTCCATCTTCTCTGTTGTTCTTCTTGCCAACGACGCAAACACTCTCTGCGCACCTCATGTTTCATTTCTTTTAAACGTTCCTCTTTCTCTTTGTATGTGTGTCTGTGTGTGTGATGCAATTACTAACACAAAGAGATACGTTCACGGTCTCCATCCTTAATTTTTGCGGACCATGTCGTTTCAATTGCTTAATAACACGGTCAACGAATTGCTGGTTCAAGATTCTTCGCCCCCAATTTTTCCGGGCCAAAAAGCGGGCGTTGACAATATGCAAATGGTTCCAAATTTATCCCACGATCCTACTTACCTGTACATACAAAAGAGTATCGAGGCCCACCTTATTGATAACTCTTACCGAATCAGCACCCAAAAATGTTCACCAGGTTTATCTTCAGAATAATAACAACTACGTAGTATGTAGATGTAAGAACATTACTCGGTTCCCGCTGCAACTCGCTTATCTAACTCTTTTTAACTTTGGGCGTAGCTAAATATTATTCTATGTAGATTAAACGCGCGAGACCCGAGTCATTCTTATCTAATAAATATGGAAAAAAACTAAGGAATAAATATGAAAATGAAGTGTTTTTAACATAAAATATAACATATTTTAATATTTGAGGAATATATGAGGATTATTCTACTTGTTGATGCTAAGAAATACTTCTATATTATAACCAAAGCAGAGAGCACAGAACAGTAGGTCATAAAGATCTCAACTTACCTAGCTATGTGTACGTGGTGTTACAAAGACTGTATCTAAAGAAGAGCACATCTTAACACATGAATAACAGTTCAAAAACCCACAGATCTATCAGACGGGATGTTTGTAGATGAAGTAATAAAGTTCATGTATTGGTATGTATTCGGCAGTTAGTAGTAATTTTCGGAGTTAATTCTGATTTTGTTATATTGCTCAAGGACCGCTCCAAAAGATTGTGTGGAGGAAACCGTGAAAAGACGAGTATAATCTTTCGGACAAAATGTGCAAAGATCATGTGCCGTTACTACAGCATTTTTCAGTTTTTCAGATGCTTTTTAGTGACAATTTTCCCATTTATTAGGAACATTTTTCTTTAAAAGATTATATAAACAAGTGGCGATTTCTACAAAATTAGGTGTGTAACGACGAAAATACGAACATAGAGATAAGAACGATATTTATTTCTTTACCGTGTTAGGTGGTTCAAAATTGGAAATGGCATCTGTTGCACGATAAAAAAGAAAATGTCTATCCTTACAAACGTGGAACTCAAGAGCAAAAATGTATTTTTTCATGAATTCTGTTTTCGGGATTTAAAATTTCAGTTCTTTTGCGCTGACTCGTTGAAAAACTGTTTTCAATAATGCAATCAATTCATCCATATCATTACTACTGATAAGCACATCGTCTAAATAACATGCTAAATTATTATATGGAATATCTGCAAAGATAGCTGAGGTTTTTCTATGAAATATAGCCGGACTTTCATTTAAACCTAATGGTAGTTTTAACCAATGATACTGGGGTTTGCCTTGAACCGAAAATGCTGTTACATCCCTAGAAGATGGATGAATATTTAACTGATGTTATGCCACTCGTATATCTAATTTTGAGTACCAAATACGACCTTCTATCCGTGAAACTATCTGTGCTACGGGCTCGAGACTAGCATGGAGATGTATTAAGTTACTATTAAGTTGACGAAAATTTATCAAAATCCTAACCGAACCATCAGGTTTTAATACAAATATACAAGGATTATTATATGCAGAGTTACACGGTGCAATAATTTTCTGTTTCAATAATAAATTCAAGTGTTCATCCACACGATCACAAACTCATGCCGGCACAGGCTAGTGTTTTGAAAAGAACGGAACTTCCGATTTCGTTAAGATTTTATAGGAAAAATCTTTTAAATTTACAGGATATTCAATATCAAGAACAAAGATCAACAGTTTTCGTGTTGCCTAAAACAGACACTGCCTAAAATAATTTTTGGACTAAATTTTGAAATCAACCAAAATTTTGACTTTAAATATTCTTCCAGTTATACGAATTGGAAGTATGATATATTCTTTTAATGTTAAAGAATTTTGTGTGACCCCTGATACTTTTATTTACCATATTGTATCAGATTTTTATTCTTAATGAGCGATTTACACATTAAATTTAATTCTGATGCTGTATCCACAATAGCTTCATGTTCATCTTGTGCAATTTGTATCATGATTTTCTGAATGAATTTATGCATGTATAATTTCGTACGGAGTTGTTTTGTGTACAGCTGTTGCCATTGACCAATAGGTTGCTCCGTATAATACGTATAATTTGACATCTGTAAATTCATAACTTTGCTTTGCCAGATTGTCAAAGCTGCGTAGAAACGAACTATATGATCTGATTTTGCATTAAAACGTGGTAATGGATAACTACTTGGAACAATAACAACTTCAGAGTCTGTTCCGGCCATGTTTCTATCGAAACCTAGCCCCGATTCTGAAGTACTTCCACCCTCAGATTCACTAAACGAAGGTGGGATAGGTACTTGTCTACGACTTGGTTTTGGTATGAGCGGCACCTGCGATGAATCTCTTGGTATTGATTTAGTATTAGAGCGCAAAAAATATCGTGGGAACATGAAATAATGAAGTATATAATAACCTTGTTACGATACTGAAAACTTTCGGAATCGTACACGTATTCACATGTCTTATCCTAAGAAATCCGTGTCCTTTATAACATTATTGTTTGTTTAAGTGCAAACTTTAGCTATATACCGCAAAGCAAGAGGAATGCCGAAATCGTCCAAATGGGTATTAAAAACGCACCATTCCCCCCATGTAAGAACGTTACTCGGTTCGCGGCTGCAACTCGCTTATCTGACTCTTTTCAGCTTTGGGCGTAGCTAAATATTATTCTAAGTAGATTAAACGCGCGAGACCCGAGTCACTCTTATCTAATAAACATGAGAAAAACTAAGAAATAAATGTGAAAATGGACTGTACTTAACATAAAATATAACATACTGGAATATTTGAGGAATATATGAGAAATATTCTACTTGTTGATGCTAACACGTTATATACACCTGTTTAACATTGTTCTCTTATACTTCTATATTATAACCAAAGCAGAGAGCACAGAACAGTAGATCATAGTAACAATAAAGATCTCAACTTACCTAGCTATGTGTACGTGGTGTTACAAAGACTGTATTTGAAGAAGAGCACATCTTAATACATGAATAACAGTTCAAAAACCCACAGATCTATCAGACGGGATGTTCGTAGATGAAGTAATAAAGTTCATGTATTGGTATGTGTTCGGCAGTTAGTTGTAATGTTCGGAGTCAATTCTGATTTTGTTGAAGAAACTAAGTCTTACTTGCACTCGTAGTTAATCAATACATCATGGAGTCTTGATGAAATCTGAATCAACTTCTAACTTGTTCGAATTTAACAGACTGCACAAGTACAGCTTAAATGCGGAGCGTAGACTTATACAGACTTGCCTATAGACTGTATATCGTGGACTGCATAAAACATTCAAGAAACTAGTTTTTTATGTAGTTCCAATTAGTGTCTCTTTTGTCTAAGGAGGTCGGAGTTACACGGATAAGAAATGTTTCGAAATTTTGTTTCTGATGGACGACTGAAAGTCTTTGGTTTCTTATAGTTCTATAAAACTTATATTTGTTGATCCAAATGAAGGTTTGGGAAGTAGTAGTCAAGTGCCTTCACTCATGATGCATATGTCATAATAAAATAGGAGTTGATATTAAAAGAATGAAATAAACTGTGAATTGTCCTCGCATCTTTCCCTTGGATTGTTATGATCCACTTGTATTACTAATCACTTATTAAACATTCATTACTCATGGATTCAACTACTTCTTTTACATCCCACGCGTGGTGGTCTTTACGCAATGATGTCATATACAAATGAACACTTGTGTTTTGGTGTTCTACATTCACAGTTGATATCATAATTCTTTTATTATCTTTTTCTTAAACACTTGTCCATTACGTCACCTACTATTGTTTTATATTGTTACTTCTCTGCTTTGGGAATTTACATTAATAGTATTATTAGTCTTGTAGCAACATGTATGATTTATACGGCTTATTCCTCCTGTTCTATTCCTCTCTTAAATATGCACACAAATGATTACATACATTAACTCTTACATTCGAACATTATTTCAATAAAATACAGATTATATAGTATAACTCCTTTAAATGTCTCTCTTAATGCTATTACATAGAGATGTGGATTTGCGTCCATCTCTCCATTGCTTACGCTTTGAGTGACTTCATTTGTTTCATCCCAATATTTTGCTTGCTCGGTGATGTTCGGATCTTACTCTTTTAATTCGAAATATTGGAGGTTACTCTCTACTGTCATCAGTACAAATTTTCTTAATCCATCGTTCTCAATGCTCGTCTTGAGAACTCGTTTCCCTTTTTCTTTTCTGTTTCTCGGATATTTCCCGAAGGGAATACACAAGCGAGTGATATTTGTTACACGAAATTTATTGCATTGATATTTATCTTTCTTCTTTCTTTTTACACATGATTTATTCACTTATTTTGCTCTTTTATCATCGTCTAACGTAATCGTTGCGTGTTGCTTTTCTTTTGTTTTTATAATACCATCGATTGAGATGTTTCCGTAATTCATTCGTAGATGTAGATGTAATGCAGGATGACAGCAAAGAGGAAGGGTACTTTAAATAAGCCATTGTAATAAAGTCAGAATTATTACTATACATACCAGCGTAAATTCTGGTAAACCAGATCGGAGAGAAGTATTAATGTGCTAAATTTCTTGCTCTAGTAGTTCTTTTCTTGTGGCAAGTTCAAGTGTGGATACAGGTATGAGAAGTTTGGTTAATTCCGAGCTGGGGCAAATCATGTCTCCTCCATCCAAAGGATTTAGAAGAAATAATTCAATTTGAGACACTCCAACACTTAAGAGAGGACAGTAACAATTATAATTATTTATTTCATTTAAATTATTTACTTAATATTTCGGTTGTTGTGATTTGTATTATTAGTAAGATGAATTTCGTTTTGGGGTACCAAATTCTTAGGGGGAGAATCAGAGAGAGATATGGAGTTGAAGGGTGGCTAAGAAATGGCTGGATGATTTCCCCTTATATTACTTCTCACTTCAATGTACAGTTTGGGTGTTAAGCATTAACAATCAAACATGAAAAATGCTAACCTTTGAAAGCGATGAATAACATTTTTTTTAAAAATAACTGACAGTAATAATGAAACTGCGGTGATCAAAATTAGACTTCAACCTGTATCTGAAATGAAGATGTTTTTTCTCTTGCTTCGGTTCTGCGAATACTCCGTTAGTTCGAATCCTGATTTTGTTGCTGTAATATCGGCTATTAAAAATTAAAGATATTTTGCTTATTAAAACTCTGGTTTTAACATACACCTGAATTCAAAATTTTAGAATGTTATAATCACTGAAATTGTGTAACATTCAGGGCCATTTGACAGCCAGAAAGAAAACATGTTGACGCGACCTTGTTCTACCAGGTTTTGTATACAAAGTGCATTTTGTCGCACGTAAATTCTCCTGTTTGGTTTTACCAATTTAGAACTGTGATATGTTCACGAATGTAAAGTTAATGGCCATAGGCAGTAATTAATGAAATTCTTGTAGTTGAAATTAGAATCTAAGAATATTAATTTATTTTCAGTTCTTAATTTGTGATACAGAAAGCTTTAGTTACATTTAATAACAAGTATTCATGTCCTCAAGCCTGATGCAACTGAATGTATTATGAACAGATGCTGTCAAAAGCAAATAATTGTCAGTTTGGTTGTGATTTCAAGTGCTGGGCTCTTCTAAAGCTAATTTATGCCCAAGTGGTGTACACGAACATGGAAAAGCAGCAGCTTGTATTGAAATTTTTACCTGAAATTAAACTGGTTAAACAGAAATTAGGTAATATTGTCGAATACATCATTTTGATAGGTCAGGTTTCCTTGTAGTTAGATTACTAGGTTAAGATGTGAAACTTCATTATTATTTTAAAGCAGCGGAAAATATGTTCGCTGATGCGTTTATTGAATTTTAGTACAAACCTGATTCCTTACTTTGCTAGATGCATTTTTTCTGCGTTTGGTGACCAGACTCTGGCTCGACCTGTGGCGCTCACCGAGTTGAATTGTGTATGGTTCTTAGGTGGAAGGAACTGGAAAGAGTAAGTTGAGGAAGTAGGCAAGACTTGAAGTCTTTCGTAGACTGACGTTAAGACATGAGAGGTGACGAGATCTCTTTCCTGTCTTCAATTATGATGAGCTAGGTTGAGTTCACACCAGGAGCGGTATACCTCAGTCCTGCTAGGGTTCTGTTTCAGAGTACAACTCAACCCATTATTGTACAGTCATTTACAATAATAATTGGGAGTTGGAGTTTTAAGAAATGTTCTAGGAGAATTGTTTCACTGTACTCCTAATAGTTAAACAACCAAAATGACAGTACAAATATGCGCCAAAGCATGGTATACCAGGTAATTCCTCCATTTGGAGGAAGAAAATAAGACTCGTGAAACATCATTTAGAGAACCACAAGATAGATAGACAGATATTCCATTCACGTAAAGTTCCATTAGATATTAATTAATGCAACTAACTAACTCTATGGCTTATAGAACTCGCAAGTGCATCGCCACAGTAACAAACATTCGCCATTGGATTCTATCCTGGGCAATATCAAGCGAGTTTTAGTCAGGAACACGTACTTCTCGAAGATCTCTTTTAATATTGTCCTCCCAACGACGTCTCTGTATTCCCAATGGCCTCCTTCCATCCGGTCTTCCATCCAGGATAGAACATAATCTTCGTTTTCCCCCCATCCGAGCTACATGGCCTGCCCACCTTAGTCGTCGCGATTTCATTATTTTTACAACATCTGGTGAATCGTG
>JAGDQP010076738.1:0-10023 GCA_022664845.1 Lepisma saccharinum
TTGAATTGAGCCTTAAGAGCGCATCCGTCTGTTGTCGTTTTCGATACTTAGAAACAGAAAGGTATACAGAAAATTAAACTTAAAGTTAATCCTCAAAGTATCTTTTGTCAACGTTCTTGCAGCTGCGCAATGGGCTGGCTGTAAAATTGTGGGATCTTGGACGCAAAGAAAACCGTAAGTGCCTCCCGAAAGTCTGCATCATTGACGAAGGATTTCCCATGAAGGGGTGATAGAAGAGGTGATAATCTACTGGCGGCGCAAGGTTCAGGGAGTACGGTGGATGGCACTCTGTCTCTCATTATCGTCCCTGTGGGGTATCCCTAGCCACGCGCCCCACATACTGCCTGGCATTGTCGACACCCTTGCGATTCACCAATACTGGTTCATTCTGCTGCGGTGCCTGTTACACACGTTCCAACTGCTGCGAGTAGAGATAATCCATTTTTGGAAAGTTTCTGGGTCCTGTTTTTAATAATAATCGGCGAACCTATGCTGCAGGGAGAAACAAAGGAAGGAGAAAGTTTCGCACAAATGTTTGCGCTGTACCCATTCGAGAGCCGTCTGTCCTGAAGGCGCGTTGATTGAAACATTGTACTCTACGGTCGATCACAGCACTTTCCGCTGCTGCCTACCCGATTTGGTTGTTTCGAGTGGACGAATTCTTGAATCAAACGTCTGCTACTCGCTCTCCCGGAGTGTTGTTGTAATGTCACGCGATAGGAGTAGATTCGGAACCAAGCTGTGCATAATGTGCTCTCAGACACTTTAAGAAATTGTGCTGGCTCTACAGATCGGCAGTGATGGTTTTTCCTGGTGTTAGCAGCTACTAACCACTTGGCGACTAGTCCACTACATACAAAGCATGATCTTACGAGGATGTAGATGTGCTCTGAGGCTCAGTATCCCGCGGTGACAACCGTATGAGGGTCTCATATAGGACCAACTTTTCGTCACTGGTGAGCAGTCAAACTAATATGGGTGTGTGCGGCGTCAAAAAAGTAACGGCAAACATTTTGTCTATGTTTGGCTTCAGACAGTGTGTAGGGTACCAATTTACTCAACTTGTACGCCTTCCCTATGCGTAGCAAATTAAATCTGACTGTTTCATCAGAAAGTTGGAAGCGTTCGGCAAGCTCGTTTGGCTGCTGTCCTGCTCTATGGCCGCCTTCACGGTCTCATCTTCCAGAGCCTGTGTGTGTGCCTACCGCGAGATTCATCACACAGGTACAAATCTCTATATCTGAATTCCATGAACAAATGATGGGTTTATTCACAACATTATCGCAAAAACGTGACGTATTCGCCGACTTGATTCGGCTGCTGACAAGACCGCCGTAAACTCATAAAGCAGACAACCCAGAAATAGTTGTATCGACACCTTTATTTTTCTTCGCCCTTACTTGTGGTATGACTGCTTTTTGCGTGCAATGGTATCAGTGATCATGTCTTCCCATATGACGTCAAAAACGGCATCTTTTTCGTTACCTTCTACCGTATGTGGTTATGGTATCGTTGGATACGTGTAACCGAGAGGAGGTCAGAGTTTCAAATATCATGTCTGTCCATCTATAAATTAGACAGAGGAACTACTAGGGCTACGAAGGTGGTTGAGGTGTCGTTCGGAAGATATCGGCGTAACTTTTCCAATCGCATATAGCACATAGTGGATCCACGTATTGGACACTTGCTGCTGAAACCTGAAAGTAACACATGTGCACAGTCCCCCGACTGGGCTCCACCTCACTTGTTTGTACAATGTATGATGACACTAAAGAACATTCACTTATTAATACACTTTTAACACCTAAATCTGTTTTTACAACGTAACATTTCCCATAATGATTGTTGCGGGAGAGTTGTACTGTTAAAGCAGTCCTTTGTGTACAAATAAAACCAAGTATTGAACGCACAGCTGACCTCCGTGGTTTTTATATCTCTAAAAATTATATACGAACAATTATAATCTTATAATAATAATTGTAAACTGTTAGCCGTTGTGCGAATATGAAAATCTACGAAACAAGTAGTTTAAAATTAAAGTTTAATAACAAGAAGTGTGATATTAGATAAATTATGACGGCGCAGATATTCCTAAGAAATTCCCATTTAAGGCATTATAATATGTTTTTATTTCATATGTTTACTTAATTATTATTACACTCGTAGGAGAATTAAAATGTAATATTATCGTGTATATCTGTAGCAAAAAATTAAAAACTTGGAAATGCTGTGTTACCTCCTGGTCATGCAGAGAAACTAAACTAAATTATTAGAGTATTTTGAGGGAAGGACTTCAGATACTCCCCAGATAACATAATGGCATACTTGCCTTTCGAAAAAAGTATCAATTATTCAGCTAAGACTAATGTAAAATATTGGATGTTATCTAAAACTTTCTTATAAATGTGAGGGAACCTGTAGTTCGACGGTAAACGTTTAGGAGCCTGCAGTCTCTATACTTCCTCGAATCTGTCAGATTAGCCAAATTAGTTCATCTGCATTTTCTTTCCAATTTTAGAGAATCAGTTTTGACAGCATTGTTCCAAAAGAAATTGTTTCTCACTCGGGAGAGTATCTAAAGTTACTCCATATCAGGAGATGAGTTATCTTATTTCTAAAAGTTTTTGTGCTTGTGAACTTGGGTGGTAATTGCAAAATGAGAAGTCTTGTAGCAGCTGTTTGTTATTACTTCCATTAACGATGAGAGAAATATTTACATATGTCGACTCCAGAAGCCAAGGGGTATAAGTGCATTTTTGAATTTAAAAAAGGTTGGAGCTAATCTTTTGTAAATAAGCCGAAATATATGTGACTCAATATTGTCATTTTTTTTACAAATAAATCTTACTGTGTTCATGTACAAAACATGGCAATTTTGTGTGACATATATTTCGTCTACAGCTTATTTATTCCAAAATACACTTATACCCCTTGGCTTCTAGAGTCATCATATATTAGTTTGTTCATACTGTTTCTTATCCATACTACTGTTCACGGCCAAGTTCTTGATGTTAGCATTTTGATTCAAACTCAAGTGTACCAAGTTGCTCAACTAGATTAACAAATACTCAAATTTTAGTAGGAATGTATCTCATCAGCAAGTACCAACGAAAAAGCGAGTTCATTTTAAAAATGAACTCCAGTTTATTGCCCCAAATGTCGCGCACTTCTCGATAGTATATTTTGTTAATTATAAGTTACCTTTTCAGATGTTGAAGTTTATAATTGCAGTTAATTTAATCTACCGAAGTTAACTATTGGGTATATAATACTTGTCAAGAAACCAAAATAAAATAATACACAACTTAAAGTATATGACCGTATCCTTTTATTGGTTTTATGTGCAATGTGATGATCTTTCTTAGAAAATCTATCAATAGAAATGCCCTACTGTTCGTCATTTCGCAATTTACCTTTAGATTATTCGTAACACAAACATATGCCAATAATTAAAGATAACAGAAACATGTAAATTTTCTACACGGTTACAGAGCTATAATATGCTTCAATTAGATACAGAATAATATTTGAGTAAACAAAAGATGTAAACAATGAATAAACAACATGTTTCTTGTATTTGATATATGTCTGTCCTGCATTAGACGTAAACATACAAGCTATAGTCTATTTCCATTTCTTGAGTAATTATTTGACCATTTAAACATTACGGTCACCTATTTTAACAGCTTTCAGTTAGCTTCCGTAATATTGAATACCTTCCTATTCACCTAATACAGCTTCATAACGCAAATGTGCATCAATAAACATTTCATCCTAACATACGGAATATTTATATATATATTTGAAGATCACAGGAAAAGAACGTGCTTTGTCAACTTTATTGATTTTACAGGAGAATGTTTTATAATTTTAAATATTTAATATTTAAATATTTTATATATTTATTTAATAGTTTAAATCTGATAATCAAATAAAGATTTCCTTGCAAAAGATGGACTATGCAGTATGCACATTCTCTTCTTGCATAATAATTTGTTAAAAAGATCCTTCAAAGAGCAGATGGAACTCCGATCTCAAGATAGCAAAAAATTTACAAACTACTTTCTTTTCCTGTGGTCTTCATTAGTTTTACTGGTAGATTTAATCAAATGTTGGTTAATACCAGGAGTAAAAGGGAATTGCCGCAACAAAGAAAAATGTTGTTCCAGAAGGAAGAGCAAATATTTCAGACAAAAATCTATAAACATTTCCACTTGTTTTATAAAGTGTCAGGGAGAGTAATTATCACTAAGAGTCTAATTTCTCCCAAGAAGATTCTTCTTCTAAAATCTAACCTGACTTTCAAAAATATAAGTAGTTTCAATTCCATATTAGTTTCTTTCTTTTTTAAAAAATAACTTTTCTGCTAGATTTGATTTCTTCTTAAGTGTAAGCCAACGCTTAGCTAGACTGCGTATCTCCATTTTTTTTACAGGTAACCGTAATGCTCGTTCATTATGTGATAGTCCATTCCGTTTATGAATAATGTGTGAAGTGCCTAGAAAAGAAACAATATGATATTTATATTTTACTTCTATGAGCGCAACCTAATTTCTTACGAAGTGAAATAATAGTGAACTAGTTAATGATTGTGCTGCAGACAAGAGAAATGCTTTTACAGAAAGAGTGACGAACAGCGAATAAAGCTGTCGACTCAGTAATAAACTCCCAAACTGTTAAAACTTGAATAACTTTCCAGCAACAGACATTAAGAGGCCCATCGAAACAGGGTTTAAAAAGTATGCAAAATTAGCGCGCCACGGACACCAATCAAAAGATTTTGCCACATAGTGACGCCTGGTGCCCAATTTTGGCCACCAGTTCTTTTCTCTAAATCCTCAAATTTACCTGCATCAAGACATTGTTGCCGCTCACCACTGTTCTGTATTTTACCTTCTGCCACGAGTGCATTGTTTTCTACTCATTTTCGGCACGCCATCGTAGGTACTACAGTTTGGTTCGTACGCCGTCACCACAGCTGTGTGAGTGTGCAATAAAATTGGTCATTTGCCGCCGCCGTTCAATCTCTAGTTCACTGCTACGCATCGCCGTGTTCTTTTCACAATCTGCTTTTGTAAGCAATGTTCCTGACAGATAGATAGCGCGCGCCAGATGATGGTGCACATACATGTAAATTATGTTTAATGCCAATAAAACATTATATATTCCACCAGTGAATAAAAATGGTCACGAAAAAATCTTCAAGTGGCCTCATTGGTCACCAAATTTTACAGAAAGTTTTAAACACTGCATCGAACTGAAGCCATACGATTGAACATGGAATATCCATCCTGTGTGGTTTTACCTGCTTTTTTTTTTAGAATAAATTATATCACATGTTGATGCTAAAGGGTTACAGTTCTTTTGATGAACAATGAAGTTATGGGTTAGTTTTTAACCGATTTTAAAGTAAGATAACCTAACTTGACATAACTTAACTTTCTCGATTTCGGATCATTCTATTGACTTTTGACTAGGATTATGGCAACACCGTACAGGTTTTTTAATTCATCTTCAATCGAATGTGTTTACATCGATCGTTCCTTGGGCTCCATGTTTCCAAACTTACTATTTAATATATGAAATCAGCAGGGGTGTTTTTCTATATACATATATATAATTCACAGCCATATTCAGTCCACTACTGGATGAAATCTCTTCCTGAAGGAGGAGTTGGTCTACTGCTCCCACACTGACCAGATGAGTTAGGAGAGGAGAGTCGAAGCTCTCAACTGTGATCGCAACTGTATTTTATTCACAGGAGCTCCTCAATTGCATAAAGAGTTAGTTGAACTCAGGTTAGATTCTCCCGTTTTATATTCCGCCCGTGTTTTGCCTAGTTATTTCTGCGTTAATTGTTCGTTCTACCTGTGCGTACTGCATTTGGAAATTCGGGATAATATTGCTTCCTTCTTGCGAATTTTTGAAAGCTGATTTCCGGAATGGAAACTGCCACCTTGGGTTAGGTTTGCGGAACCTCAGACTTCCAAGGGACCGAGCGATGTTGCTTAATACACAGTTAAGATGAAATACCAATAATTAACTGTTCAAGACGGGGCCGATTCTAAACTAAGTAGATTGGTCGTAAAACGCACTATTCATTTTCCTTTAGTCACAAAGCGCACGATATGCTGTATGGTCGCAAAGTGTATGGACAGTAATGAGAGTAAAACAGTAGTGGTGTTCGGTATATTTAGGGTAATTTTAGGGTGCTCTCTCTCAAATGAAGGAGACCCCCTCACAGCGTTTGTAATAAGAAGTATGACAGAGTGTATATACAGATGCTTATCAGAATAATGGAAACACCTGTAGTTGGCAACACGTCAGATGTATGGTTTGGCAATGGTGTCGTGGCGACCGCAGCGCCGGACTGCTGGTGGTGGTGTGTTAGGTCGGTCTCCATACTACGTCAGGCGTCGTGGAACAGGAGTGTGCAGTGGCTGCAGCAGACGGAGGTAGTGTAAAATGGGAGACCTCTCAGAGTTTCAAAGAGGGCAAATTGTTGGTGCGCGGTTATGTGGAGTGAGTGTGACGGCAGTGGCTAGTGTGTTAGGTGTGTCGCCAGGGACAGTGTCGAAGGTGATGACGGCCTACACAACACACGGGAAAACCACATCGGGGAAGCGGAACAGTGGGCGGAAGAAAAGCATCAGTGACAGGGCACGCCGGGTATTAAAGCGCATTGTCACGCGGAACCGTCGTGCCACTGCGGCGCAAGTGACGGAGGAACTCAATCAGCACCTCCCCCAACCTGTTTCGACAATCACAGTCCGCCGCGAATTACATGACATGAACTTACGGGGTCGTGTTGCACGGGCCAAACCTCTCATCAGGGACCAGAACGCTTTAGCACGCCGCAAATGGTGCCGTGACCATGCAACTTGGACCGTTGACGACTGGAAACGTGTGGTATGGTCGGATGAGTCACCATTCACCCTATTCCAAACCACGGGCCGTGTTTATGTGTGGAGAACGCCCAAAGAAGCGTATGATCTGCAGTGTCTCCGCCCAACTGTGAAACATGGCGGCGGCACGGTGATGCTGTAGGCAGCAATATCATGGTTTTCATTGGGTCCTGTGGTCACACTTCGCGGACGCATCACTGCCAACGATTATGTCGCAATTTTAGGAGACCACTTGCATCCTATGGTCCGGATGTTGTTCCCGGACAATGACGCCATATTCCAGGATGATAATGCACCCATTCACACAGCTGGAGTTGTTGCAGCGTGGTCTGAGGAACATCGGGATGAAGTTCAACACCTCCCCTGGCCCGCCCAATCCCCAGATCTCAACATAATTGAACATCTGTGGTCCATCTTGGAAACACGACTCCGGCGACGATTTCCACCTCCATCCTCTCTCACAGAACTGGCCGATGCCCTGCACGAGGAATGGTGTAATATTCCACTTGCTACCATTCACGACCTCTATGCCTCCATCCCACGTTGCATCAAGGCTGTTCTGAAGGCGAAAGGTGGCCCGACACCATATTAATCTGGTAAGTTGCACTTTCGTTCAGGTGTTTCCACTATTCTGATAAGCATCTGTATATACACTCCCAACCCGTCTGGTCAGCGTGGGAGCAGTAGACCAACTCCTCCCTTCGGGGAGAGACCTCATCCACTAGTGGATTGAATATGTCTGTGAATTATATTTATATATATATATATAAAATCACGCACACACATACAAAAATGAATAGCCAATTGAGTATGTGTTCTATTTATAACAAGTTTCTATTGGGTACTCATAGATACCGTAATCACGCAGGGAGCGCCTGCAACAAAAGCCGATTTTAATCTGTATGTATTTGTTCTAAACGGGAGTTTGATCGTTATCACTAAGTGACACAATTTCATCAGGCAGGCAAGTATCAGGATGGTACCTTCGACTTGGGCCCCGGTCAGCTCCTTCTCGTATCCTTTCCCTTACCGTATTCCAACCTGAGCCATAGATACCTAATAAAAAATTTTGCTAATAAATTTAGGAGCACGATCATTCCAGTTTATTAGAAATATACATGCAAAATTGTTATCTTTGATCGTCGCAAGCCACCTTAGAAAGTAAAGAATTTACCGACTGCACTTTAGATACTCCCCGGATCGTTGGAAACATACATGTAAGTTTAGATGGAAGAAAATTAATTTAACGCGCACATGGTTCACAATTCCGAATCACTGCTTCAAGTAGACGTGAATGGAATCTGTGATGTCATAGATTCAAGTCACAGACACTTGGAGCAGTGAATCGGAACTGTTTAAAACCACTTAATTTGAAATATCAGGTGTTAACCGAGTAATCACACTTTAATTTGTAATTTAAATGGTGCACAAAATGTTTAAAGTAATCTAAACTAATCCAACATAAACTAACGCAATAGTAATTTATGAAAAATTTAAAAAGGTTGATTTAATATTAAATCAGTATAGAACGAATATCAGTATTGGAAGATCAAACACTGTAGGAAGTTAGTAAGGATTACATTGAATGCATTAAATTCAGTCTACTACTTTTGATAGATATCACTTATTTTCAGCCACTATATACCAGTGTGTGAAGTGCCTTTAGGCAGGGGTGGATTTAGGCCCTGGCCTGGCCGGGCCACGCTAAAACTTTCCAAAGACCTGGCCAGACCAGGCTAAATCCTTCTATAGTCCGAAATACTTCAATTTTGTTCCGTGGATAAACAAAAATTACTTTACAAAATTGGTCGCATTAAAATTTAAATATTGTATCAACCGACTGTTAAAGTTATTAATACATAGTCCGTGGCAGTACCAAAGCTTAGTGCTTGCCTAGGGTGTCTTCCACAGGAAGCTCTCCGGGGAATGATTGTACAGCCCTGAAGGTGCTGTTACAGTTCTAGTAGATTTTAAACTAGGTTCCATATGCTATTACTAGCATCTTAACTAGAATTTCCCCTCCCGTTCCTGCCCTGCAAGGAACCTTTTAGTGACCTTGTCCTATCATAAGGTGACCATATTTTTTCCATTGATTTCGGGGATCAATGCAACAATGATAAGACGCAATTGGCAAAGAAGATACTCATGAGGGAAGTTCTTCAAGAGAGTAAAGAACAATTATCTCAAAAAGAATCTTAAAGCCTTAAAAAACAGAATTTCATTGTTGTTTTTTCATGAACAATTTAATTCATTTTTTATAACACTATAAGTTTAAATATTTAAAAATATAACAACTGAAAATATTTAAATTCAAAATTACTAACAATGTTATCATTTTCTAAATAATCTTCGCATTATTTGATTGTTCCAAACTAAAAGTTTAACGTACGTGCTTCAGGGGATTAATATTTTATTTATGTACGTCTCCAAGTGTTAGCTAATGTTGGTGATACTGGTCATAAATCTTGCCAAAGGATTGCACACCAAATAAGAATATCGAAATCTGGAAGAGGTGATGAACGTTTTTAAGGCACACCTGGTGTACCAAGTTGAGGTTTATCTCCAAATTATGTGAACATCGTGATCTTGTTCTGAACTTCAGTATGGACGTTGGTCTCATAAAGAAAAAGTTAATTATTTTAAATGTGCTTCACCAACGAAATTATTTATTTAACAACAAGTATGTGGAGATTCTTTAATATTTCACAAATAAAAGCAGGCAATCAGTTCAAGATGATTCAATTTAGAGGTATGAAAATCATTAGTATTGGATCTTAGTTTTCCTAACAGTTAAGTGTTTACTTTGTTGGCCTCATAACTAGTGCTCATACATATAGTATTGTAAATTTGTGAAGAAGGCTGAAGCGATCACTCAACAGTTCGAATCGGCAGGCACCCTTTGTAATTTACCTTGCTAATTTCATTTTTCTTAATTATTGTATGCTATAAGATTCAACACAATAATGTTGATCCTCTTAATAAGTTTATTGATATGTATAAATGCATTTTCCGTGGTGAATCTTATAATGTTTGTAGCGCATCTACTAGATTTGTAATTAAAAAATGTGGAGCTGCTCCATTATATTAACTTCGGTTCCTGAGGAACCGGAATCACCAT
>JAGDQP010076739.1:0-10023 GCA_022664845.1 Lepisma saccharinum
TGAAGGGCTACAATATGAAAACAATTTGTTACTCGATTACTAAAATATATATTTCTCACTTTCTGGTGTTCATCTGGAGAAAGAAATTATAGATTGATGTACTTTAACACACTACAACACATTAACGTAAACGATGCAATTACATACAAGATATAGAAGATTTGACTGATATGTTTTGAGTCAATATATAGCAGCGACTAACTGTTAACGAACAATACATGCTGTTAGATATATATAAGAATACAGTATAATAATACAAGAAGCAAAATACTTAAATATGAAGTATTAAAAACTATAATGTTTAAAATTGCGTTTTACAAATGTATTTATAAACCATCACAATTTACTTTAAATTATAAGTATAATGCTAATTTTAAGATTAGGGTTGCCACCTTTCTGCTGAAAAAAATCGGGACAGGTTCTGTACAAATGTCTTAGAGTATTAGTACAGTATTTTATCCAGTGTGACAAATTTAAGAGTCTTCTCTATATCGGAACGGGCGTAAGGCGTAAGGCATGTTGTTACCACCCATAAATTAATTTAATCCTTATGTTATACAGTGATTCCGTTGAGAATCGTGGTAATTCCGCTTCTTCTACTTTTTCTTTTCGGCTTACCACTACCTGAAATATTATTTTATTCTTAATAGTTTTATCTATACACCTTCAATGTACACTATAGAAATGACTAGAAGTCAAGTAAATTAGAAAATTATTAAATGATTTTAGGAAAGTGAAATAACAGATAAAGTACTTTCAAAGATTTAGAGACAAATTAGAAAATAGAAAATTACAACCTACTGAAAAGAGGACACCTGGTAGCCCTAGACAGAAATCGTTTTCGAATGTTAGTTTCTAAGGGATTTTTTTCGACGAATATGGATTCTTCGAACCGGGGAGAAAAACCGCCGAGGATAAATGCCTTAATCCAAAGAAACTCTCCAAAAACCGTGGATGAATTGTCACACTACAGTACAGAGGGTCCGCGGTTATTTACACGGAGAAAAATTGCCATCTAAGCTTTAAAATTCACTTTTTCTGAACTTCAAAGTTAAACCTTACTACGGATTTATCTCTAATTGTAAGTTTTTTTATAAACTATTTAATCAAGATTTTAATCACATAAAACATTCTCCACCTTGTCAGTAAGAAAGGAGGTTCCAGGAGGAAATTTTTCTAGTTTTGGCCATAAAAGTTGACGTTTTACCGAAGATTCTTTAGATGTAAAATTAATTTTGAATTTAGCCTGTAAATTTTAGTAATTTACCTGAAAGTTTTTATATACGTACATACATATGAAATATGAAAAACGATAATGAATTTTCAAAGTAGCACAAATACGGATACAAGTAATACTCAGAACCGTATCCCCATATCACATTGAATCTTCTGTACTTAATAAGTGAACAGCGTACGTCGGAGAAGGAAAAACCTTGAAAACAATCTTTACCATCCTGTGTTAAGAATGAAGAAGTAAAGAAATATTCTGTCTCATAGAAATAATAAGGGACTATCATTGAATGGTTTGAATCAACTGTTTGTATACACGGATGATGTAGATTTAATAGGGGACGATATAGATGCACTACAAAGCAACACCGATGTCTTAGTAGAAGCGTGCGATAAGATAGGTCTACAGGTAAACATAGATAAAACAAAATACATGGTAACAAGCCGAAGCAGAGGGAATGAAGGAATTAAAAACATAAGAATTAGGGATGAGGTAATAGAGAAAGTAAACAAATTTAAATACTTGGGAGCATACGTAACAAGCAAAAATGAGGTCACGGAAGAAATAAAAAGTCGCTTAGTATCGGGGAACGCATGTTTCTACTCAGTCCAAAAACTTCTAACATCGCGATTAATATCAAGGAAATTGAAATTAAAAATATACAGAACGGTTATTCTGCCGGTAATACTTTACAGTTGCGAAAGTTGGAGTACGACCCTAGCAGATGAACATACATTGCATGTATTTGAAAATAAGGTTTTGAGAAAGATATATGGGCCGAAACGGGACGAGATGACTGGAGAGTGGAGGAGACTGCATAATGAAGAACTCCACGGACTGTACGATTCACCAGATGTTGTAAAAATAATGAAATCGAGACGACTAAGGTGGGCAGGGCATGTAGCTCGGATGGAGGAAAAACGAAGATTATATTCTATCCTGGTTGGAAGGCCGGATGGAAAGAGGCCATTGGGAAGACCGAGACGTCGTTGGGAGGACAATATTAGAAGGGATCTTCGAGAAGTAGGTGTTCGTGATGAAAACTGGCTTGATAGAATCCAATGGCGAACGTTTGTTACTGCGGTGATGAACTTGCGAGTTCCATAAGCCATAGAGTTAGTTAGTTAGTTAGTTAGTTAGTTAGTTAGTTAGTTTGATTCATATACGATTAAAATTAACAAATAATAATGCTTCAACTCAGGACTGCAAAAATCGGGATAATCTGCGTCTCGACGAACTTTGCATCGAGACGCGGGACAAGGATACCGAAATGGGACGGCCCCGACAGAATCAGGACCGCTGGCAACCCTATTTAAGAACACCAGTTAAGCAAGTGGTTAGTACATTTACTTCCTCTTCTCCGGGCAGTGTCCACTTGACACTGCATTATATTTACTGTGTTTAACAGTTTTGTATTTGACATTGTACATATGTATCGTACATACTGGTTCTAGTGAGATAGATATATGGTATCAATTTGTGTTTCGTTCTCAAGATACAAGGTTTCCAACCTGGAACTCAAAAGGGATCCGGTCCAAAGAAGAACAGAATAATTTTTTGTTAGACATGAGCAGAGATACAAAGCAGTTAAACAAGTTTCATGGAGTTGATTCTTATCAATATTGCGAATATTGTATCTAAAACACAACGTTACAACCTGGTACAAATTTAGTTTCTTCAAGTGGGAACATATCGCTTCATTCCTTATTTCCTAATGATGGAAATCATCATATGCCAAGCACACAACCCAATGTTGTAAACTGTGAATCATATAATAAGTGAAACATTCGGCATGCCAATTTCCAAAATTTAATGTCCTATAATATTATGTGTTTGAAAAATTGTGATCCGTGTTTCACATCCATTCAGATACTGCATAGCCCTATGGCCACTCACTTACTCATCAAAATTCCTAAGCCAAACTGCTTGAGCAAGAAACATCAAATTTGGTAAGAAGGTGTAAGACCAAGAGTAGGTAAAGAAACAAAACCGTCATTTTGAAAAACTCGCCCTCTTGTATCCAAAATGACCGAAATACCTATTGTTGTATAGAATACACAGCCTAAACCACTAGGTCTAACAAAATGAAATTCAGCATGAATTTACATTATCACCAGCAGACTAAGACAATATTGCCAACTGTCTCCAAAGACGTCATTTCGAATCCAAAATGGAAGACCACAAAAATATATTTTCTACACCCTTTGAGCTAGAGACACGAAATTCGGTACGAAGGTACATTATCACTAGTAGGTTAAGAACACATTACCAAATGTTGAAAAAGTCGCCATGCTAAATCCACAATCTCCGCCAAACTCATTGTTTTATAGAATACACAGTTTAAATCGCTGGGGGTACTGAAATAAAATTTGTGAGTAAGGAACATCGTCACTATTGGATTAAACAAAAGATTGTATTCATCTTGGCGGACACAATAATTCAAATTCCACACTGTTTGACCTAGGGAAATGAAAATTTTGTATGAAGATGTACCATCACTAGTAGGTCACGACAATGTAAGGAAACGTTAAAAAGTCGCCATCTTTAATCCAAAATTGGCTCCCAAAAATCATTTTCTATACCAGTGAATCTAGAAAAACGAAATTTGGTATGAACGTGTACCATAGGTGACAATAAATGGGTTATACCTTCCTTATGGGTCCCAGCCTTCCGAGGGTTGGTGGCATATCGGCACCGAGGGGGATCAGTATTCCGGAGAGTCTGGTTACGATAAAGGGGGCACAGCCGTGCAGAAAAATACTCAAGTTGGGACCGCAGCTACCACGTTGTCTGGTGGCAAAGCGCACAGCGAAACAAATGGAGTCCGCATACTATATATCCGCATTTTCACTCAATTACTGATCATTTAATTCGCATGCCAAACTACTGGCGCTAGGAACACCAAATTTAGTACAAAGGTGTACCACCAAGAGTACATAAATGAAAAGTTCTGAAGTTTAGAAAAAATGTCGCCTTCTTGGATCCAAAATGGTCGCCACGCCCATAGTTCTATAGAATACACAGCCTAAATGAGAAGAGAATAAACGAAATTTGGTAAGAAGATACATCACTATTAAGTTATGACAATATTATTAAGTGCTTTTTAAAATTCGCCACCTTGAATCAAAAATGGCGTACCGGAAAAATCCATTTTCCACACCGATAGAGCTAGAGACAAGAAATTTTAGTGCGAAAGTACACCATCAAGAGTAGTTTTAGAAAATATTTCAAAATGTTGAAAACGTCGACATATTGGATCCAAATGGCCGCCAGACTCATTGTTGTATACAATACAGACCTTAAACCGCTGGCACTAGAAACACCAAACTAGGCATGGATATGTGTAATCATAACTAGGTTATGGAAATATTACAAAATGTATCCAAAGGTGCCATCTTAAATCCAAAGTCGGCGACACGAAAATTCACTTTCAACAGTGTTTGTTCTAGAGATATTAAATTCAGCATAACGATGTGTAATCACAAGTACTTTAGCAAAATATTACAACATTTTAAAATAGTCACCATATTGTATTCAAAATGGCCGCCCCAAAATACATTTTCCACAACCATTCGATCTAGAGAAATTCAATTTTAAATGAAGGTGTACCATCGCGAGTAGGTCAAGACAACATCAGAAAAAGTAATAAAGTAGCCATCTTTGATCCTAAATGGCCACCCCAAATCCCATTATTCGAACCAATGAGGCTAGGAAACCATAATTTGGTATGAAGGTAGCTTACAATAACAGGTTACAATAAATGGCGCAACTTTCTTTGTGGAGCCCAGCCCATCTCGGGGCTTCGGGACAAATCGTCACCAAAGGGAAATAATCTCCCATAGAGATTATTTATAGATAAAGGGGGCGTAGCACCCAAAACTCCAACTTGGGAGTGCAGCTGAAATGCGGTTCTGGAGGCAGCGATCTTAGCGAAGCAAGCGAAGTCCATATAATATATATCCCCATGGTCACTGACTCTGTGACTGACTGATCATCAAAATTCCCAGGCCCAATTACTGGAGATAGATACACCAAATTTGATATGAAGGTGTATGACAAAGAGTAGGTAAACTAAAAGTCCGACATTCTGAAAAGCAGCCATCTTGGTTTAAAATGGGAGCCAAACCCATTATTGCCTAAAATGCATAGCATCAACGGCTGCAACTAGAAAAATATAATTTGGTATGAAGGTACGTAATCTATTGTAGGTTAAGAACATATTTTCTATGTTCGTAAAAGTCGAACTAAAACTACATGATTTTACAAAATACTAATATGGAATATATCCTTTTATAAAGTCGATATCGCATGTACGCATGAGAATAAGTCATAATAAATGTATGTTCTCATGATGAGGAACTACAGTCATAGGAAATTCAGTAGTTCTATTTTAGAAAATAATTCTAAGTTATTTTACTTAACTGCCAAGTTCAGCTTATGACATTAAATCGCTGTGTGCAATCAAAACGCTATAGTCGTCTTGCCACCAGAGCCTCATCTTATTTGGAATTTTAGGAAATGGCAAGGTAGGATTCTTTCAATACGACGTGATTGCAATCCACAGCTCATCCTTGAACGAAGGGCGTGTTAATCATGTTTTCGTAATTTCACGTTATTTTGGAATACATAAGGTCATGAATTAACTGTGATCGGATTTCCTTTCTTAATCATTATAACGAGATTATTCCAACATGTTTTTTTTTTTTCTGTTTTTTAAAAGCACATTTATCCTTGCCATGTTTCGTTATTTTTGAAACGACAAGAATTGAGAACCGGAGAATTGTAGTAAATTATAAATTGAAATGAAATTACAAAATCTAGGAAGGAATAAGTTCGTTATCTCAATATGTCGCAACAATACACCATTTTCCAACAATATACTAGTAGTTACATTTTAAGGAGGAAGTGCTCTAAGTAACTGTATTTATACTGATGTATCATTTTCATTTTAACGATAATAGAGTAATAAATTTTAAAGAACCGTTGTTGAAATTGAATTTTATTTGAGAATTTTAGGCGTTAAGCATCAACGATTCAGACAAGGATATGGAAAGGAAATAATTGTGGTAGGTATCGGCCAGGGCCTATGTTGAAGGTGTCATCTCTCAGTAGCCTGATATAACAGAGGATAAAACCCTGTAAATATCTCAGTGAGGATAGCCAGCCGTTGGGATCAAACCAATGACTTTCTGAATATTAGGTCAACACTCTACCACTGATTGAGGTAAAGTGGCTCGGGGTTGTAGATCGAGTATTTCATAAATTGTAACATAATTAATTTAAAACAAGTTAGAAGTACATCTGGTTAATGCCCAAAACATTATTAATATAACATTGTTGTGTATTGTTGAAAATGAGTGCGTTTTAATTAAATCTACGGGTGCATATAACATTTGTTTACGTTCTAAGACTGAAGCATGAAGAAGAGTGTATACCAAAAGTTCATATAAAATAAGTAGGTATATTTATAAACGAAAATATTTCGAACAATTATGAGCCCAGTGAGAGATTAGTTAACAAAAATATTTTAATCTATGAAACCATATAACCCTGCAATATAAAATATAATAATTCCTAATAATCGTAATTAGAACATAGCGATACACTACTTGCTAAATTGATGTCATCTTGAAAAAATAGGTATGATTAATACGGAATGAGTGCCTAGAGACCATTTTAACAAATATGTGTTGCTTCGGGATACATTTGGAGATCCCAGGTTTTAGATTAAATGGCAATTTGAAGTAAAGAATATCGTACTTTGAAGTTAGTATAACTTAATGAAACTATTTACAAAATTATAATTATAACAAGCATGATTTGCATTAAAGGTATATCAAGATAACCTAACTCCTAATTTTAAACAAAATAGCAAAGTATATTGACCATGAAATAATTTAAATTATAAATATTGAAACATCTCTAAAGCATTAAATGAAATGAGCTTCTAGACATATTGCAATCAAAGGTACATAAATTAAACTCAATCACCTATGAATTGCAAAATAGCTAATAGAAAACATTTAGGAGTATCGGAGTATGTGTTATAAATAAACAACGATGTATATATAACTACACTTGAACATTGTTCTCTATAGGCATTCAAGTCAAGTAGGAAGTCTGACGAAATTATGAGGTGAGACAACCAAACGTGTACATAGTTTAGAATGATGCGAAACTTCTGGTTTTGATTCCGAACAGAAAAATTGAAATGTTTCATGAGAGCATTTAAACACATTCTAAATCAGATTAATGGATGAGGGATGAAAATATAACGCACGTCTGTAATTTGTCATTAAAAATAAACTCGTTACACGTAGGGCACCATCGGTATACGGTAATGAAAAGAGACAACACGGGTGCACCGAAGTTTAACAATGTGGAAATGCAAATACCTGTTGAGCAAATACCTGATAGCCTTTTTGAAGCTTATCATGTTTTTTTAAGTTAATTGACGAGTGTAAATTTTAGATTGCATGGGTGTTTCACTATTTGCTTCTTTTTACAGTGATCCAACTCATATATTTAAGTAGTGCTCCAATACTATACGTCAAAAGTACAATATAAAAATGAAGCGGAGCCTGAATAAAAGCACTTTTCACTAAAAATCTTTACTATCGCCATGAAGTAAACAATGGAAAGTACAGAAAAATAGTTATCGATATGACAAAGGGGCGCAAGCGACAAAAAGTATTTTTTTTTTACAGGAGAGCATTTTAAAGAAAAGATGTGCTCTTTAACCGTCTGTCTTGTAATGAAAATTAAACCTATATTTAAAGTAAAATATTGATTTTTATGCAGACTCACTACACATTGAAAACAAGTTTCCAGTAATTTGAAACCACTCTCTGTCGCTTACGTCCATTTGTCAGATAATACAATATTCGAAAGTTGCGCTTACGCCACATTCATGTTTTCTGTACACAAGAAACTAATTAACATAGAGGTACGCCTGTTTATCAGATGAAAGACTAACATATTACAACTCATTAGGCAGTATATCTTTTTTTTTAATTTGAGCGTTTAAACCCCTTTGTCATATCGACGACGAGACGACTGGAGTTAGAAACTTCAACCTAGATATTCCATTTTCCATTTATAACATGCCATGCTAGAATATTCCTCCATATGGAGGAAGAAAGTTTTAGACCTTGAGCACAACTTAGAGAAATTACATTGATAGGATTTAACGCAAAGGAAAGACAAAATAGTAGTATGGACATCCTGCTGGATTCGTCATTATGTTATGCAAGAAAACTTGTCTTGTTCGAACATACACAAACACACACATGCACGAAGAGAGAGAGAGAGAGAGAGAGAGAGAGAGACGGAGTGGGTAAGGGAAACTGTATGCGTTCCTAAATAAAAAAGTAAATCCTTTGAAAAGGCTATTCTTTTATCCTATCTTTCTTTCTTTTCCTCTATCTTTCTCCCTCTCTAATGTTTTAACCCTGGAACACTCACACGCGCAAAAAGAATGAGAGAACGTTAGAGAAT
Source organism: Lepisma saccharinum (assembly GCA_022664845.1). Taxonomy (NCBI): domain Eukaryota; kingdom Metazoa; phylum Arthropoda; class Insecta; order Zygentoma; family Lepismatidae; genus Lepisma; species Lepisma saccharinum. Next base: position 8,729 of record JAGDQP010076739.1, read on the forward strand.
AGTAATAAGTAAAAGAAAAAAAAGATGTAACGAGAGGGAAGAGAAAGAAACAAAGACATTAAGAAAGAAACGTCAGGCAAGATAGGGGGAAAGATACACCAACGAAAAATATAAGAACAATTTTTCTTCATGGTAAAGAACACACGCACTCGTTACTCTGATTCTAGCCATTGATGCTTCGTAAATTCTCAAACTGGAGATTAATATATGTTTGCAACCATTATTTTATGCGAAAAGAGTCACTACCTTACCTGAACCTGAACCCAGATGTCTATCTTGAAAGTCTGAGTTGTTTGCTACTACTCCACAAGCTTGCTGCGTAAATCCTTCTTAATAAATGGTATAGTGTTTCATTCTAAAATTAACATCATGACAAGTGGATTATTCAGATCAATGACTTCATAATTTTATTTGAAACCCCTATAGATTTTACTTTGCCCTTTCTAACGAACATTTGCAAATCGTCGACTTCTCTGTAGCGACTCAGTTGTTTGATTCCACATTCTGAAATATTCTCCGTTTTGCATGATAACTTATAGTTAGATTCTTCACGATCACTTTCTAAGAAACCTTAGCTTCAACAGGGTTTGAACTTATTTTTGCTTGTTTTAGTATTTGCAAGTCTTTCCCCTACGCCATCTTACAAACGAAATACATAAACTATGAATAAGTTCAGGACTGTTCTTAGGAAATAACTAACTTCGTCCTATAAATTGTTTAAACCAAAGTGTATGCCAAATGAGCCTTCAGAGTAAATTGGCGAAAATGTGCCTTGGAAGGGATGGTGATAAAAACTACAATATTCGGCAACAAAGATGATAGCTCTCCACCAGATTTCAGCTTAAAAAAATGCTCACCTAACTTCAAAATAAATTAAAGTGTGTTCTTTTTAGTTTAGCGATATACATATCGGATATATCGATGACTTTTTTATAAGTTAAAGACTTTTCAAGCTATACAAGGTGGTAATTAATTCATTTATATTGTCGCAAAATTCAAATTGTAGAGATTTTAGAAAGTACGAAAATTGAATTAAAAAAAAACGAAGACAAAAGTGATATATTGCGTATGCCCACACCTGATCGGGGGCTGCCCCTCACCCCAACGAGGATCACGCCTTATAGCTCTGTTTTAACGCACAGTGTCCTCTTGCAAATCTCGCGGGACAGAGTTGTTTAATTTTATATACAATGAAACCTCTATTAACGGACAGCTCTGAAAAGCGGACAACTCCCTTAACGGGCATATTTTTTAATCCCCCAACCATCGCTATAAGATGAAACGTACTGAGAAAT
>JAGDQP010076742.1:0-10023 GCA_022664845.1 Lepisma saccharinum
ATTATTATTATTATTATTTTCGTTTCAGATTGTATTTCTTATCGAAAGATTTAAAAACTGTTAAATCTTTTTTAAATTGTTACCACATTTTAAATTGTTACACTGAGACATAGGCATACAGTTCGTTTATCAAGTTGTTATTACTCTCCAATTTATTTCCAGTTCACATTTCGTTTGTGAACGCGTTGCCCCATATGCGCTTAACTGGCGTTAGGCCTAACTTATAACATTGTGTATATGGGACCTCGGCGTGCACAATCCTAGAGTGAACGAAGATAGCAGAAGAACAGGGGTGAGCACTGTTGCTAACTCTCCTTGACTTTTCCACCCGTTCTTGTGCTTAAAATGTAATCAAATCTTCTGGCAGAAGCAAGGATAATCGTTCATTATATACCAAAATCGCAAAATACACAATAAATTGTTTATGGACAAATATATTAAACGCTTAAATAACATAATGTTGCATCTCCATTTACATAAAATTGTTTGAGTTCCAGTATCAGTAATAAACGAAGAGCTAATGAACAGTATCAAGCAGATTGCAACATTGCGTAAACAATAAACAACCTTTTTTTTAGTGTGTCGTGCGAGAGATTGAAGGGATATTCGGAACTGATTTGTTCGTTTCGTCATTAAAGGTTTATTAATAGAAAAGGAGACATTTTATAAAACATGTATTTTTCAACACATTCCATTGCATAATAAACTCTCAATCTTTTGCGCTTAACTATCTTTAAGAAAGCAATTTAGGGCAAAGAGGCTACTCCTAACCCCCTCATACTTAAAAGCGCCAAAATACGAGATCCGAATTCTGAAGAGTGATATTGTGAGTTTCTTTTATTTTGTGAGATATATCGTAATTTTGTGTGCTGCAAGAGGTAGATTAATATAATTTCTGTTCACCTATCACAGTCCTCAGATACCTACCTTATAAGGAAGAGAGAAAACATTGCAAACTTTAGTAAGGATTTTATAATATTGAACACCGATATGAATGAGTGTTTCTTCCACGTTTGAATGAAGTGTGTTGTGAAGCTGTGTTGAAGTGAAACAGTATTGTTTCAGTGTGTTTAGTGTACTGGTGCGTAGTGCGTTACTGCCATCAATATAAATTTGGTTCATAGATTGCAGTCGGTGTCTTTTAATAAGTTGACAGAATCTGAAAGACTCAAAATTAAAACTTTGGGTCCTCATCAGCCGAATCTAACTTTGAATCAGGAAGTGAAAGGTAAAGCTCGTACACATCGTCGCACTTTTAATAGTAATTGGTACAAAAAGCACAAGTGGCTTGCAGGATATGACGTAAAAATGGCATTGTTTTGTTTTCCCTGCCTGTTGTTTGAAGGGAATTCCCAGTGGACTCGAACAGGGTCTATGAAACTCCTCAAAATCATGGTAACAATTCCGATGTCCACTTCAGAAGCAGAAAGATGTTTTTCAACGTTAAAGCGTAGTAAGACTTTTCTAAGAAATACCATGACACAAGATCGTCTTAGCGCCCTGGCAATGCTATCCATTGAAAAGCAGTTGCAGGAAAATGCAGGACTTCAACCAAAGAGTTATATATAAGTTTGCTGCCCAGAAAAACAGAAGAATGGACTTCATATACAAATAAAGGTAAGAAGGATATATTTAATTTCTTATTCTTCTTCTTATTATTATTATTTTGTGTATGTATTTACTGTGAAAGACAATTTTCAATTGTATTCTCTCGTGGAAAACTGCTCTGAGATACATTCGTCGCTTCACTGTCGAGCTTTCGAACCTGCATACCTCAAAAAGCGAGATGATTCCTTACCAGTCCAACTACTTATTTTTGTGTGGAGTTCCCTTTTTTTCTTAACTCAGTATATAGTGTAAATAATAAGTTATGGAGAGTTATAGTTCTATTTTCTACTTAGCACATTGAGAAATGGTTTCAAGCTATCGAACGATGTGTTTCTTGTTCTCGTAATTTCTTCGTTGCTCTTTGGAGCAGAGATTCTGCCAGGATTTTCAGTTTTGGGGGGTTTTAAATAAAAGTTGGGAGGGTATAACTGGAGTTTTGCACGGTTTCTATTATTTTTTACCGTAAAAATTCATATTTGGGATACGCTCGATAATTTGGGGGTGACCCCCCGAAAAGGGGGTCTGGCGGAATCACTGGTTGTGAACTACCAACTTTCAAGCCCACGAGACGCCACTGCCCTAAAGTATGTTTTTACATTGTCTACCCACTTGTTTATGCCACGCTTCGCCACTGCCCAAAAATAAGTAATAAGTAGATTCATTTAGTTTATTAATTGAATAAATAAGTAGGTAGTGTAAGTAATTAAATGATAATTTGCAACACACAATCTTTTTTTTTAGCACAAGCGTCTGCCGACAGCATTTGAGGAACGGCCGAATGTACCCGAGACATCACGAATGCTTGAGGTCGAGAATTCACGAACTTCTAGCAAAGGAGGAAACCAGCAGGGGCAGAGAGAAGTAAAACAAGTTAAGAAGAAAAATGATTCAAAAGAGAATTTTATTGCCTAAATGAGATTATAATCAATCTCAAATGCCATATAAATCAGAAAAGAAAGAAAAAAGAAAGCAGAGAGAAGTATACTTTATACAACAGCGTAATAATTGTACCGGCATAACATTTCATACTGACAATATTTCTAAGTTAAACACATTTGTACGGTAATTTTCTTAAAATGTTAGCTGTGTGTTGGAAATTTGTCATTATAATTTACTTTTTTTTTAACTATGTAGTTTTAGTGACAAATTTTGTGATTACCCACCAGAAGTTACTTCAAAATGGGGTGGTATTATTCTTTATTAAGCCTCTCTATAAAATCATTATTGAGATCTTTCCTAGGACTTGTTAATTCCCAGTTTTCTTGCCAGGTGCGATAGGTGAGCGTTATTACAGCGTTCACGAGGTTCTCGGTTCGAGTCTCGATTGCGCCATAGATGTTTGTGAGTTTTCTTTAAGCGGTGTGCGGAAATCATCAAATTAGTATACAATGTTTATAAAACTACATGTTCTAACTGTTTGAATTTTAATTTTAATTTTAGCCTTTAGGCATCTTCCTGATGCATCTGATCTTTGAAGAATTCTAATATTCATTGTGTGTGCGAGTTCAACGTTTGAATACTTATTAAAAATCAATGTTTGGAACAAACTAAATAATGAGATTATAATGATGTTTAAGAATAATTAGCAGAGACAGAGAAATATGTTTTTCTTGTACTTATATATTTCTTAATTAGTTCTTTTATAAATGCCTATTTTAATGGATTCTGTAATTCTTTCTTTAATATATTAATTATTTTGTATTGAGATTTTCGTTTTATACAGCTGAAACTCTGCAAGAGGAGGAATAAAGGGAATTGGAAATTATCGAAATGTGAACGGGAATAATAATAAAAATTAAATAATAATTTAACTAATTTCCTGACGCCATACAATAATGAGATTTTGAACAGCGACGTAAGTCGGGTGGCAGTACAATATTCCATTGCTACTTTCATATGTTTCTATATATTGATATATTTTTTTGATTATGGACTTGTTTATCCTAAAATCCTAACCTGCAAAGATGTGGAGTTTGACTGATTGCAGAACACTTTAGGATTCGGGTTACAAAGCATAAGTTTCAGGGAAAATATCCGCACACCAAAATGATTCGAAACAAAAAAACATTTTAAAAACATACTTTTCTTAAACAATTCCTACGTAAAAGTAAAATATAATTTTGTTTATGCATAACTAAAATGAATAGCATGGGGCGCGCCAATTCAAGAATTTATTAAATGACTTTAAGATAAAGAGCACCCGATACTTTTCTTTTAGACATGCATAAACAAACTTATATTTTACTTGTTAGAACGAATTGTTTAACAAAAATATGTCCTTGAAGAGTTTATATTTTTTAGTTATTTCGGTGTTCGGATATTTTTTCTGAAGCTGTGGCTCAAATCCTAGTGTTCTGCAACCAGTCAAGCGCCAAATCGTTACAGGATAGTATTTATTTTAGAATAAAAAGTCCATATTAAAAATATATATTCTTTTAAAATCCCGACTTACGTCGCTGTGCACGTTTTCATCATTGTATAACGTCGGGAAATGAGTTAAATTAACGTTGCAAGATTTGAGGACACCACGAACCATTATGAACTAAAGCAAAGAATGTAAAAAGAAAAAGAAAAGAAAATTCTTCAAAAGAGGTTGTGGAATCTCTAAGAGCAGTATTTGATTTGCCAGGGGGGGGGATACCGGGAATTTCCCCTGGTGAGTGAGGATTTCATCCCCGGTTGTTGATTCCGAATAACATCTCAACCAGGGATAAAATCTTTGCATTTCGACCCAAACAGCTGGTATGTTGAAACTTACTATCAACCACTAGCCTTAGTATCCTCCTTCGTAATTTATAACAAATCGAACACTGTGTAAGAGTACTTCCCTGAACCCACATAGCAGAGTACGTCCCTGGGACGTCCCATTTAGATCCCATTACCGTCAGAATGGTCCTGCTCCCATAGCGATGTCCTAAGGACGTCCGTGGGATAACTGTGTGGGCAATACAAACAGTTCATCCCGTTTGGAGGTCCCCTGGATGTCCCCCGGAAAGCCGTGCGGGATTACCTACCTGGAGTTTCTATAAATTAAATCGACCTTACTATTATTATTATTTAATTAATTATAACTATACGAAGGATATGCCTTCGTATTGTTATACGAAGGATTAATTATAACTATACTTCCCATGGATGTAAACGGGACTTAAACAGGACGTCCTACGGACGTCCCGATATCCTGCCAGGAGATCCGTCAGATATCCCAGGGACGTCATTTTGCTATGTGGGAATAGAATACCAAGAAAAAATATCAAGCTTTATGCTGTTTGAACTTTTGTCTTCGCTGGAAGAAAAAGCATAGTCACAAACTTACAAGAACTTACAAACACACACATACACTAGTGTTTGAAAGACCGGGAAATTAAAAAAACAACAGGAAAAATTGGTTTTCTTCCGCAAGGCAAAACAACCGTGGTTTTATTGACGAAATAGGTTTCTCTTTTTTTTTTCCATCACGAATATTTACTAGTTAGCATATATTTTGTAGTTTTCACAAACTTTAATTAATAATTTAGCGAATGTAATTAATGCATCTCAAGACTCTTGCAATTTCTTAACGATTCGTAAATTCTCAACAAAGATTTCAGGGAAGATTTCCCTTGCCTCTCTGCTCTGGATTCTGACCATATGAGCTGGTGTAAATATAGGTGAGTACATAACAAGGATCCGGTTGGCATTTCATTACACAATACTAATAAAGTGATAGTAATTTATTTACAACAGAGAAGAGGGAGGAATGTAATTTATTTTCTGAAATACTGAGGAAAGAATAGAATGACTGAATGCTGCAAATAAAATGTTGTTTCACACACAAATTTAGTCCTTGATCATAATACTCTAAATAAAAAATTTCGAACAATTATATTACGAGCAATGGAGCAATGTATGTCTTCAGATTTACTCATAGTACTACGTTCTAATTTTAAATGTTATGTATAATATTTACAGTAACATAAAACAAGTTGCTTAACCACGACTCGCGTTGCGTTTCTGTAACACTAGTTACTTCAAATCAATTTAAGCTGATATTCAATTGTTTGTTTTCTCCATACAAAAGAACTCCAAAATTATTCTAAAGCATTGTACTTAGATATGAAAATTAATTTCTTGAACTATAAAATAACTTAAAAAATAAGTTATTATTATTTTTCATATACTACACCTACTTCGCCTTGAAGCTGTTCAGATTTCGAACGGGGTTTTCATATTCATATGACAGTATTTACTTTCACAAAACACGTCTATTACCGGTTTTTCGTAAAATATAGATTTCAAAAGTTTACGATTAGCGAAGTTATTAAGGCCCGTTTTCATAGACATTTTTTGAGCAAACGCTTGAGTAAATTGGCTCGACTTAAGTTAAAATTCGTTTCATAGTGGTTACCTTCGAGCTCAACCTTCGAGGAATAACTTGGCCAAGACAAGTAGCGTTTTTCCCGACTTCCTTGGTTAATGATTTCAGTTTCATAGACATATCTCAAGACACTGCTTGTGAGTGCTTGTTTCATAGAAGATTCCAAGACTTGGCTGAGTAAAGGAAAGCAGTATTTTTTTACGACTTGGCCAAGGAAGGCCGATGGCAGTCTTGAGTTATCAAATATAACAGAAAAATGGATGATTGGGCATTAAACCGATATCGTTGGATGGAATTGTATGAGGAAAATTATAGTTATCGCCTACCAAACCGTTACGTTAGGAATTTTCTGGACCTGTTTGATTAGTGGAATGAAAGAGAATTCAGAAGGAGGTACCGGTTCACAAAAGAAGTTGTCACGCTAGTTATATTACCAAACGTCTTAAATTAGCTCCCGTGATACCCGTGAATTGTGTTTCGAAATACGTACAATCCAGAACACGCAATGAGGACATTAGTATTCCTCCGCATGGTACCATTCGTATTAGTTGACCAAATCAAGTACATATTTTTTTAAATTATGAAAATGTGGCATATGGCTAATCTAAAGTGATATGTATCCTAATTCTAGACTAAAATTTACGAGATGCACTTACGGGTGTAGGAAAGCATTATAGGGATAGCTATGTACAAGGGAGAATATTGATTTTCCATACCATAGCAACAATTGGCTACCATAAACTGCACCATATCCCATAGTGTAGATTGACTAGCTTGTAGATATCTTGTTGGGATCTCAACCACCATCAGCTCAGGTCGAAAATGCTTCTTAATATAAAAAGGTGGATAAACTTCACTTCATAGCTCGCAGTTTCTGCTACCAATTCAGTCATAGGTACGCTCTATTCCTTTCATTCCCTTGCAAATAATTATCACATGCTCCTTTACATATCGCCAACCAGCGCTCAAAGTGTTATGAAAAGCTATTTCACTATCGTTTGGTAAAATACACAACAGAGTTGAGTAACGCATAGCCCTAATAAGCATGGTGGTGCGGAGGAATACTTATAGCGACACTTCGTGTTATGAACAGCACATATCAGTATTTACCACAAAAATACAGATCTCGAGCGAGTGGAGAAGGTTAAAGTCAGGTTGGATATCTTTATTAAACGCGATGTACATGGCGCTTAAACGCACTTGCATGTGTTTACCTCAAAGAGCAAGAAGCTAAATAGTCTCTAGGACCTTTCGTTCTTTCACTCTTAGGGCTGCCTTACATCCAAACTTGCTTGCGATTTGGGTGAGTAACCAATTGAAACGCGTGATTTATTGTAAGGTGTGACACCTGTTTCAATTGGCTATTCACCCAAATCTCACGCAAACTTGTATGTAAGGCAGACATTAGGCGTCTATTTAGTATGCATCGGGCGTTCCATTTGGAACCATAAACGGAGTAGCCATAGGTGATGTCTGTTAAAAGTGATGCGCATTGCGTATAACAAGACACATCTAACCTGCCTTTTCTATCCAGTCTCCGTTCACCATCGCTCACTCGACATACTGTCCTTGATTTTTGTAGCAAAATATCAATGGCGATATGGAAATAAACATATCACTATGACGTAGCATTACCATGACTCCGATTTTTAAATGAACCTGTGATTTATTTCGTTCGGAATTTTGTTCGCGCATATGTCTCAATTGTTATATGGAACATTACTATAATTCCGATGAACCTGTGGCTTACTTCGTCCGGAGAAATCACGCTCAACGTAAGCTAAAGTAATGCTATACTTTGCATTACAACACTTACAAACGTCCGAAATGTTAAATTTCTCCGTTAATCTTACATTTCTTGCGGGCAATAAAGTAGATGTTACCTAGAAGGTGTAAATTTGGAAATTTCACAGATGACGCTGACACTGATCAAATAGTATTAGGTGTTTAAAGCAATTCTTTGAGGAAACGATAATTTAGTACTGATGATCTTACATTGGTGAAAACAATTAGTATATCTTTACAACAGGATTAAATTACAATCTGAAAATAACTACCTACTGGGCATTCAATTCTTAAATCAGAATTATATTCCGTGGTTATTTCTTCCCGCACCTCTTTCCTTTTCTTAACTGACATCGCATCGCTCTTACTAGATTCAACATATTTTGAATTTCTTTTAACTAAAGAAATTACCAACTGTTTCTCATATGTGCTGTACGGTTTCCGCGGGGTGCCAGCAGTTCACCGAAAAGGCACTTGATCGAACAGGCACTTGACCGAAAAAAGTCTATGTTTAGTCGACCTAATGTTGAGGGCCGTCAGTTGACCGAAAATTTTTAATAATTCAAGCAGTTCACCGAAGCGGCACTTGACCGAACATGCACTTCACCGAAACAGCAGTTGATCGAACTGGTACTTGATCGAAAAACGAAAATTTGAATATTTGCGACATTTTAATCAAATATAATGCTAGCTGCACTTGACCGAAAAAATAATAACAGTAACACGGCACTTGACCGAACCTTCAGTTCACCGAACATGCAGTTGATCGAAAAATTAAAACGTCATTCCGGCACTTGACCGAAACTTCAGTTCCCCGAACATGCAGTTGATCGAAAAATATAAACGTCACCCCGGCAGTTGACCTACCAGGCAGTTCACCGAACCAGCAGTTGACCGAAAATTGCTTTCTACAGGCACTTCACCGAAGCGGCACTTGACCGAAAATGTACGTGAGCTTGGATGAAGTTGACCGAATCGATTGTAATGAAAGTTTCACTTTGTTTCCAACCTTGAGCGATAAAACTCATGGTGCATGTAATAACGTGTACTTTCGTGCCTCTCAGATTGTAGATGTGACCGCTGTTTTCAGCTGTGCCCACTTTCTTCTTTAGAAATTGTAATACGATTAAGGTTCATTTTCATGAAATTATGCGTTGCTTTCGATTTGGGTGAATGGCCAATTGAAACTCTTGTTTTATTATAAGGTAATTGCGTTGCTTGCGATTTACGTTAGTAGCCACGTGTTTTATTGCGTGTTCTACGTACTACGTGCTTCAATTGGCTACTGACCTAAATCGGACGCATAGCAAGCAACGCAAGCTTGAAAGTAAATCTGCCCTAAAACGTGTTTCAATTGGCTATAAACCCAAATCGGAAGCAAAGCAAGCATTTATGAAATCCAGCCTTTAGTTTTTCAGTATATCCACGAACTCGTATTTATATATATCCCATTAGTATAATTTTAGGCATAATTACAATATATATATATATGTGTGTGTGTGTGTGTTATATAAGCCTATATTTATATATATATATATATGAATAAAGTATAGGCTATATTATATACTAGAGAGAGATGGGTTTTAAGTTTGGGGGTAAAAGTAGTTGTTTTTTTTGCGGAGTTTCTATATCTTTTAACATAAATGGATGACTGTGTGCCAGGGGCGTATCCAGAGACGGATCTTTCTCTCCCAAAAAAAAATTCCGGTGAAATTAGTATATTTTTTGACCTTACTATATGCATTTACGGCAATTTCACATCCAGACAGACCTCGGATCCCCCCCAAACCAACTTCTGGGTACGCATCATACATATAATAACAAATCACAGCCATATTCAATCCACTACCGGATTAGGCCTCTCCCCGGAGGGAGTTGAGTTGGTCTACTGCTCGCACGCTGACCAGACAGGTTGGGAAAGGAGAGCCTTAGCTTACATGGCTCATTTTCGAGCCCGCTTGCGTTGCTTGCGATTTGGGTGAATATCCAATTGAAAAACGTGTTACAGGCAAGACCTTCAGGCGAGTTTGGCTCGGGCCAAATGGATTATGTTGGAAGTGGAGGAAATGGGAACCCTCTTGAAAACTCACAAGCGTGATGTTTGTCCTCCACACAGCCCACATGCCGAGAATCGATCCGAGTACCCATTCCCCAGAAGTGAACGCTCAACCACTGAGCCATCCCGCCCCAAGCTGTGGAATTAAAAACAAGGTTGTTTTAACATTGGATTTCATACACACGTGAAGACCAGCAGATGGAATGCACCTTCTTAA
>JAGDQP010076744.1:0-10023 GCA_022664845.1 Lepisma saccharinum
TTATTATTATTAGTTTTAGTAGTAGTATATAACTACCCTCTGACTTCATTTAATCATGTTGCTGCCTTCAAGAAGAAATTATTCATTTTAATTTACGAAATTAACTTTTGCTGGAGTTGTTAGCTTCTAGAGTCTGACCTCCTAACTTTGAAGTTTACAGATATTCGTTAGTTGAAGCTAATTCTTCCTTCAAAAATCTGGATTTCGCATAAAACAAAGAAGCGGAAATCTTGGATATAAATCCTGAGAAACACCACAGCATATTAACCACGTTCGCTATTAAGTGTAGAACTCCACAAAGATTGAACTATTGAGATACAATGAATAAATTATATCCCTTTAATTAGAGAAAAGTTGTGCATAAGGATATTGTAAATACGTTAACCACATTTTGACATATTTGAGAAGTTTTGCCACATCTGAAAAGATATTCTTCTACAGTCATTAAATTATGGTTTCACTCTATGTCTATTTGGATTACATAGAATATGAGTGAATATAGTCGCATGCTCAAGTAAAAATTTCTCCAGTTCTCCTAAATTTGATATCTGCTTCAATTATTCTTCATTTTAGAAAAAAAACTATAAACTTTAAGTTAACAACTACAACAAAATTTTAACCACTAATATATCTTTATTAAAACATTATCGGAAATTATACTTGTTAGTTTTAAATTTGGGAAATTTCAAGACACAACTTTGCAAACTGTAATCACTGGGCAGAATAGTAGGAAAGGAACAGACCAATAAATTATCTTAAACCAAAACTTTGATGATTCGTTTCATCTGGGAAATTCTATGGTTAATCCAAATTAAATTTAACTGAAACACCGAGAAATCATTAAGTTAATGATAGTCATAAACTCTATTAGAAAAGAAGTCTTTATGGGTAATAATCTAATTTCTCGGAATAGCATTACAAGAACAACAGGGAGTTGATTTTCCCTTTGATGTCCAAAAGGATACACAGGCGAGGGAATTTTGCTTATAGAGAATGCGTGAAATGTGATACTCTACTCAGGCGTGGCTTTTATTATTATCAGATTAGATTAAGTATATTAAAACAATTAGACGTTACATTGCTTGCTGTACAAATTCATATAATACAGCAAGCTAATTCTTATGCTTGTCAAACTTTTTGTTTTAAAACTAAACAACACTGAAATCTATTCGTCGGGGTCCATTGAACTGAATGGTTTGGAGCCTACTTTACCAAAAACTGTAGGTCCCGTACTTCGAACCTAACTAGCTCGTTTAGGATGTTAATATCAATAGAAATTAAAATCTAATAAGCAAGGAGTATCCAATGTAAACGTGAATTAATATTCTGAGTGTTTTTTCGCTGACCTTTGTTTAAACCCAGCACAGTGACTTGTATGAAGTATAACTTAAATTGCCTATTTGTGTTAGAATTAGAAGTTTAAATAATACTACAATTTATTAAAATTGAACCTTCATTTCGTGTACGAGGCTGCATGTGGATCGTCCATTGTTCAAAGTAATATTGTCAATGATTTTAGCCGTCTTTTCAGCAATTTGCCCTCTTTTTTGTTTCACCTTCTCCAAGAAATTACAATTAATTGAATTGAAAAAGGTTTTAGTTAAGCGGACAGTCTCATTTTTTCTTTGAGTTTTTAAAATCATAAAAGCTACAGAGTCCCAAATTCGGTAAATACTGTGGTTATTTTGTCCTTTTCTACCGGGATGATATTTTAAAGAGAAATATTGTGAACGAACACCACGAACCACTGTGAACTAAAGAAAAGAATGTAAAAAGAACACTAGAAGAAAGTCGCTAGGACATTGTTAGTAAAAACTTTAGTAAACGTTATTTTGTATGGACTAGTGTAGTAAATTTTGGCTTCGGTCCGTTACGCTTTGCTCTATTTAGATACCTAAAGACCATAAATAAAATGCAATTCAGTTCAACGCTTTGACCTATACATCTAGTTAAAATCCACAAACAGTCATGCCCAAGGTGGCATTCAAACCTGTGACCTTCGAGTCACTGATCTATAGCCTTAGACCGCGCAGCTATCTGGTCGGCTTAGGGCATTGATAACACATAAGTTGCGCATTAAAGGATGAAATGGAAAATATGTTGAAAGGGAAAAGACGAAAAGGAGAAAGACGAAAAGGAGAAAGACATGCAACAATATACATTATTAAGAAGAAGAAAAAAGTTAGCTTGGACACAGAAGTGGTAGAAACGCGAAAACTGGAAACGACTGAATTTATATTGTGTGAGTTGACACTTTTAGTAGAATATTAATAATGATGATCCAACCAATATAATGAAACTAACCAAAACGTGCTTATAGAAGAAGGTGTGATTTTCAATTCTTAACTTCACGATTGCACCACAGATGAAACTTGATGTAGTTGACTTGGTGGAGCGTTGTCTTAGCAATCGGAAGGTCCTGGGAATGAGTTCGTCCTGGCTGTTTTTTTTTCTCAGGGTGTTTCTTTAGTCACATCAGGCTAATGCCAGTGTAGTGTAGCTTCAAATTAGGCCTTGTCCAACTTTCTCCTCACATCCTTACCCTATCACGTGAGACAAAGTTGCCTAAAGCTCATAAATAATTTCAGTTCAATTTACACATATAAAAATTGAAACGACGATGTCACCAGAATTAACAACTGGTTAGCACGTACCACTCGAACTATTTTACATATCATGTTAGAAAGTCAGGATACGAACTTCATTTTATATATCCTTGTGCTAGACGTTGCATGTACCCGTTAATACTAAGTCCACACCATTGTGATAATTAACAAAGCAAGAAATCCATCGAGATGGTTAATTGTTTGACGTGGTGTCATAAGCATTTAATCCCATCTTCTTGAGGCGTTGTTGTCGGGAACTGCCTCCGAACAAAACCAAAGCGAAGCTGCCGAGAACAGAAGAGAAAAATTCTGATTGGAAGCCGGAAGGAAACAGATGCTCCTCCCCCGTGGGTGAATGCTTACTCAAATGATCTTGTAAAATACCCCCAAGGCCGCCAGTGAATCAATATGCTACTGCAACAAAGAGGTTCACCCTCACTACGAACGTAGAAGCGAGAGTTTGTTGATGGCTTTCAGCGGAAATCATGCGGCCACTCTGTGATGTGAGGAGAGATCAGTGACTAATTAATTGCTTGTTTTCCTTCACCTAATCGGTAAATGTAGTACACAAGGGTTCATTAGCATTATTAGTTCTATCAATGGTGGCAGAGCCTTCGTAGTAAACTTGTTCTCGTTAAAGTAGTATTTGTATTCATTTTGTCAGCAAATGATTTATTTATATTTGGATTTTTAATTTTATTTATGGTCTTTAGGCAGAGTTGGTTCCAGAGAGATCAGGCTACTAAAGTCTTACCTCAAGTCCGGTAGGTCACATGGTAACCTGCCATGTTGCAGTCTAAACAAACACGTGTTTAGCAGTAGTTTTGTAGTGTTCCTTCGATAAGCAACAAGTTACAATACGTTGATAGCATTATGAGGATAATTTATCCTAGATTTCTGAATTATTGATTAAATTAAAATGAATAATCATATCTAAGAAGTTTAAACTGAATTTGCTAATTCTGTCATAGTTAGGGATACACATTCTAGACAATACATACTAGTGCTAAACCGAAACACTTGTACCCTATGTACAACGTCACAAATTCGAGTTGCAGGTAGTGTATATAATGAGTATCATAAATCAAGATTCCGAAAAGGTAATAATAGTTCCTTTGTACTTGTTTCATAAAAACATAAATTACCGGAATAAAAATTAGGTACTCGCGTCAATACTAACTTACACTTTCCGTCCAATGTATGCATCTAATCTCCGTAGTATATATCAGACATTTCTTCCACAACTGGGATTTCTCTGCCATCATACTTAATGTTTGTTTAGACTGGACCTCCACTGCTGCTGCAATGGTGACCAACCGGATGTGGCGTCAAGACTTTAGATATCCATAAGTTGTGGAAAGGATGTTGGAAGGAAGTCTTCCAGAGCCTAGTTTTGAAAGTATCATCGCGGTATTAACCTGTGGATGAGAAAATTCCTTGAGAAGCCTGTTAGAATTGCCGGCCGCTGGGATTCGATTCCGGAAGCTTCCAAATGAGAAGCATACGCATGCATTTATTTATATATTTATCTAATTTATATTATAATGTGGAACAGGTAGTTAAGATCATAGCTTGTCACACGTCCACCACTGAGCACTCTTGCGGAGAAGGAAGCGCCAGAACCTTATTAATCTACCATTCTGGCATTCGTTTGGTGAAATCGAGAGAAACTGTGAAAAATCTGTCACGATGGTCGATAGCAGTTCTCGAATCTGCATGCTTCCTCAGGGAAGACCTGAAGTTCGCGATGGTGATATTCCTTACGAGTTTTACTGACCTTATTTCCCACCAGCTTCATCCTAATAAATCTACATTTTCTTTATATCTTATGATGATCTTTCCTCACAAACCCTCGACAGTACTTCCTCAATGAACCACTTTTGTAACTAACTGATTTTTCTTATTCTTCTTAACCTTCACATTTCAAAGGATTTTCCACTCTTTTGTTAAATACGAATACGAATACAAATTACTTCTTCGAAATCGTTTTATAATTAATTTTCTTCACTTTCGTGCTGATCTCTTCTCGTGTACTATTTTTCTTTTCTTTCATGAATGCCCTCACAATCATTGCTATTTGTACCTGTATTTACACTGAAATTAAGACAATTTCATCCCTTGTTTTACGTCTGAAAGGATATAAAGAATATGTCAGATGCAGACATCAAAATTTGTACAACTTATGAAACAAAGTATACGATAATGAAAGTGTACTTCTTTCCGCATTAAAACTTATTCCACACTTCAAATAAGTCGTCAACTTTTGATAACTATCTCTCGCTACATATTGAAAAAGTTCGATGCGCAAACATTGTATTGTGTTATTTTTGCATTAGAGTGGATTCAGGGAAGATGCCCATCAAGGAAGATGACTATAGTAGTGTAATTCCATAAACACGACCCTTGAGGGAGAACTTGTATCGTGTTAAAGAACTAGTCAGTATTTTCTCTAAGGGGCTGTATTGAATGTCAAGAAATATGTCACGTGGAGACCACGCAAGAACTTTAAAAATAAAAATATATTTTTGTAGCATAAAAATAATTTCCTTTAATCTGTAAACAATTTAGGATCAGACTAAATTCCATGACAGAGCAGAAAATGCACTTGAATAGGGTTTTGACTGTCAAGTACTTACTTAGACTGTATCACAAAGGGACCATGTGTGTGGCTGGAAACAAGTGACATTCTACCATGAAGGTGAGGATAGATGCCTAACTACCTAAATGTATTGCATCAAATAAGACTGTTTTCATTATTTTCTGGTTAGACCATGATTTCTTTGAAGTTCTCTTCTTGAATAGATGTAGTCATACAAACACATTTGTAGTTGGTAGTCTACGTATATGTTTAATAGATTAATGTTATTTATGGCCTTTAGGCGACTATGGCTCAGGCCGAATGCGGGTGCGGTGAGGATGTGGGAAAGAGGTCGGCCAGCGTCTAGTTTGGAAGACACCATCGCAGCATTAACCTTGTGTGACTAATGAACCTCTCAGGATGGCCGCCGCGGGGATCGAACTCAGGATTTATAGAACGCGAAGCCAACGATCTACTAACTGAGATACGGTTGCTAGGAAAATGTTCAATAGAAAGGAAGCTTTAAGAACTATTTTCTTATTTCACACAAAACGTCAAGTTATTACCCCATGAGCAATTTGCCGCCTCTGCCGTCGGTCCACCGGCAGACAGCCGCCGTGTCGGATATCCGCCAGAGAACAGCGACTATCCGCCTTGTTAACTAGTGGAACATCAGAATTTTTGGTTGGTTGATAGCGGGTGACCACCTTGGCGACAGCGATGAGACATAAGCCTAATTCCGATGGCGGTTTGCTGTTATTTTGCGCTTGGAAACTGCATTAATTTGGTGTATGTTTCATTATTAAATAAGGGAGAGAAATCTGCGCTTTCAAGCAGACATCGTCAAGCTGGACATGGTAGCAAATATTTTCTGAAGTGTTGGAAATACAACTATACTTCATGTATTTTAGTTCCATTGTAGATAATGTAGACATCAAGTTTCACATTTTAATTTCATTACTGTTGTACTAAATCTCAATTACAATGTATTTGGCATTCCCCCCTAATAATGGGCATTGTACACTGATGTGTGGGGTAAGATGCATATTTTCATATGTCAGTTTGAAGGACCGTAAATATGTTGTGTATACATTTAGCTTCATGTGTTGATATGCCAGTAAGAGCATGAATATTCAATACATGTTTGTACAAGCTTTTGCTGTTCTGTTTCATTTAATTACTCCACAATGACTCCTAGACCAAAATGTGTGGCATCTTCTCTCAATCCACTATATACAGTACTTTCCTACTACAAAGTTTCATGCTTTCCTTAATTTCTATATTTGTATTGGATTCAAATTAAATTTCTCTGCTGCAGTGGTATCTAGTGCCCTAACACGTTACATGTCTGAAGGATGTAACCTCAGCATGTATTCCGGTCAGTAGTTCGACTACACGCAGGAAACAAAAATTTAAAAGAACATATATCCAAAATTCAGATCGAGCAAAAAAAGACGTTCTTATTGGCAATATGGTTGTTGAAAATGACGATTAACTACTGATAATAATCTGGATTTCAATGAAAAAGCCTGGCTCCGGTCCATTATATTTATTGCACAAAACTTCCCTCATTTCCCCCTTCAACATTAACACAAATTCCATAATAATATACAATCAGCCTATAAACATTCCTGGTTTTAGAAAGATAACATGAAAAATTAATAACAAGAACAGAATTAATAATATCGAGCCTATATGGTTTATAAACATTTACATCAGTCAATAATACAATTCAGCAACAGTCATTAAATTTTAACTTTCACTACCGAATCTCATCACCTAATTTTTAAGAAGTGAAAAAAAAACAACAATTTTTCTGGGTAATGAGGAGGTTTCCAAGAACTATTTCATTTGTATCAAATCACAAATTCAACAAAGTTAGGCAGAATTATATTTAAAATTAAGTGGGGGGGGGGGGGGTTTCAAAACTCAAAAGCAATACCCTAAAATTCTCCAATTCAAGTGAATTTCATTTAATTCCTTGAATTAAGCGTTTCTAATTTTCAATTAATTAGTATTTTTAGAATATCTCACAATTTAAGCACTGTGTAAATTTAAAACCCTCCATTACTCAACACAGCTGTTTAAATTATGGTTAGTTTAGCCAAACAACAATACTAACTTTGAATCCCTGTTCTTCAAACTATTTCCAGTTAAATACTTTATTTAGCCTCAACATCTATCAGATATTCATTTATAAGCTTATTTTTATTTCAAAAGTTTCATTAATAATTCATTAAAAATGGCCAGCAAACCAATTCCGAAAAATTAAAATTTCACTGGAACCTCTAACCTAACCTTAAGCATAACACAAAACAATTACACAGAATCGAATTACCACCTGAATCGAATCCCACATGCCAAACGCAAAATTTCGAATTCTTCCAAATTTTCAAAATTTCAGAACACTTTCCTGACTCCAAACTATAACAATCTATGCCGAAAACAACCACTGCTCCAGAACTTGCCCACTATTCAATAACTACTCTCAAAACAATAAACTCGAACCAATTTCAACATCTTGAACTGGAACTCAAACCTTGCACCAGTTTTCGGACCACCCAGCTTTCGCTTGCTCGACAATTTCTTCTCCCAAGATAAATGAAGAATGATAAGTTTTCCGAAGTACAATTTAAGACACTGATGAAAACCACTATAACAATTATCTCACCAACATTAATAAAAAAAAGCACACAAAGGAAAATTCAAAATTTTCTCACAAGACAAATCCTTCAAACTAATTTCAATATTACTCGATACCGCCAAGAGAAAGGCTACGAAAATCTTCAAACATAATTACAAAATTAACCTCCCAATTCAAAAACCAATTGGTTTATACCCAGTTAGGAATCAAACCTATCTTCAACCACACACTCACTCCATATGCTCCATTTAAATACCAGAACACAAGACAGGCCTCAAAATATTTTCAAGTCCAGTCCACACACGCACGCTCGCAACACCAAAATGTATTTTTCAACAAAAGAATACAATTATACACAAATTCCTCTAACATTGAGCACTTCCAACCTAACCTGACTTTTCCGTATCACCATAACAATAATTCTGAACAGACGACCAATAAACCCAATCACTAAAATTTCTCAGTCATAGCAATCAAATTCCCCTAACTAAACAGACTTCCAGGAATTATCCTATTTTGAATTAAATCAAAACCACCACTTTATACCAAACACTTTGCCAAACCTGACTTTCAATAACCAGACACTCTGCCTTTGTTCATTTACAACCTTTCCCGCTATCAACAATTCTCACGAAACAAGAAATGATTCTTACAATCCCAAGACGAAATACAACACCGTATTAAAAGAGCGCTCCAGTTCTAGGCATTGACCACCGACCAACCAGATTCCATTAACAAAGTCGATTATTACTTTTTACGAATTATACCGTGTTTTTTAACTACCAACGTTAGATTACTGGCATATTATATCCGCAAATGTTCCTTAATTATAAATCTTAGAGCAAAACGACATGATTTAAATCGAACATAAAGATATTCAATCTGAATTATGTAAAAGAATTCATTAGTATTTTTCACTTACCTTATATTTTAGTGTTGAAGCCAGTTGATTTATTCTACATAATTCAGATTGAATTTATCTCCGAACCGTTAAATCAAATTTGTTTTTACGACGTGATTAGCTGTTATCTCTTATCTTCTTCATAAACGTTAGACGAAAGATATGGGTCTGAACATAGAGTTATAAAACCTCTCCACTAGAGTCAGTATAGGCGCTGATAACGCGGCGCCACTTGAAAGTTGAGCGAGAAAATGTTTGTTTGGCAACAACACGTATTGTGAGTTGCTGTCATATGGTGCTGTACTACATTCTTTGGCATTGTTTTAGTTGATTCGTTTGTATTTGAGAAGAAAATGCCGATCTCCTGTGCAGCTTGCGGTTGTACTAAGAAATATAAGAAAGGAAGTAATGCATCGTTTCACAAATAAATGATCCTTTAATATTACTCCGTGAAAAAAATGTTTCATTATGTAAGACTCTCTTTCGTTTAGTTTATGTCTGCTAGAAATATAAAAGAAAACACACATCTTTGATTGTAATTATTTGATGCGAAGGTATTTTATCGTGTTTGATCCACAGTTATAAAACTGTCCCTCAATGCCAAAGAGAAATATACATAAAAATAAGTATTCGTACATTCAGAAATAATGGATCGTTCTCATTTAGTCATATTCTTAATAAAGTGGTTATATTAGTGTAGAAAAAAAATATATATTTAAAATTTAAATAGTTCTAAGCCCATAATGTACTCTTGAATTTTATTGATGGCTTTAGGTATCTAACGCTCAGGCAGAGATAGGGGAGGGGAAAGTATTCGGTAAGATGTCGGTCAGAACCTATGTTGAACGTGCCATTCCTGTATTTGCCTGGTGTACCTGAGCAAAAAATCTGGAAAAACTTCAGTCAGGATGGCCGCCCGCGGGAATCGAACTCATGACTTCCCGAATGCTACACCAACGCTCTACAACTGAGCTACGGCGACTCGGTAAGCAATGTGCTGTTGAAAAGACTTGTTAAATTATTAAGAACAATGATGATGATGACGATGATGAGTGTTCTGCTCGAAGGCAGCTCTTGACCAGAAGATACCAGAGCTAGGTGAACCGATGGTGATTTGTCATTGCCTTTCATCGCACGAAGATGACGTCCTAAGGACGGAACCTACAGTTAATGTGGATTCCGAACCACTTGTGTCCCCGCTGGGAATCGAACCAGGAACACACTGATTACACTATTAAGAACAATAAAAACAAATTTAACTTCGCAACAAAAATAGATAAGAAACGCTTCTTAT
>JAGDQP010076745.1:0-10023 GCA_022664845.1 Lepisma saccharinum
TCTAAGTTCAACATTGATTAGTTTTTGTTTCACTGTATCGCTGTCTAGGATTTATTATAACTTGAGTACCAATATTTATTATTTATTACAATTTTCTTCCTTAATTGCCTTTTATTTGATTTTATCATGATTTAATTCACATTTTACTCGCAATAATAAAATTGAATTTCACTTCCGTTCCTTATCTAGATATCGTATTGTGAGACTAATAACGTTTGTCTCAGTTACCTAAGTGTAATGTAACACAGTGTGTATAACCACCCAAAGATCGACCAGCTGTATTCGAAATAAGGATAATTTATACAAGACGTCTCTCTTACCAGACAGCTCATCACAGAGCAGTGGTTGAACATTAAATAATCTCGTCAGACTGATCGATACAAGCTCGGTCAGAGTTCGCTTTCCCCTCAACTGAGACGAAACCATCTGATAAACACTGTTTAATTTACCAATTACATATGTGATAACTTAAAATAATTATCCTAGATGTATACAAATTGAAATCCAATTTTATTTAATGTTGCTCCTATGTTTTAATTTGTGGTTTCTTGCTTTTTAGGTACCTTACGTAAACGCTGTATTCCCACGGTGTCTCTCTTCATTCGATTTCTTTTATCGGTGTACTGTACCTCATAAGAATTCAGATTAACTTGTCGTATAATGGTAGCCAAAGTTTCATATCTCATGGCAAAATTCTTCGGTATTTCTGGCTTCGGAGTTACGTTTAATAATAAGACTACTTCGTCGGGTTCAAAACTTAATGTTTTTCCCTGTTTTTCATATGCTTCTTGACGTTTTTCGTAACGTTTGTAGATATTCTGATATGCCACTTTTCGTGATTTTTGCAATAATTCTAATCTTTGTTCATTGGTCTGATACTCACAGGGTGTCTGCAACATAGCGTCCAGTTCTAGACGAGGCTGATAACCCCACAATAAATAATGTGGTGAATACTGCATAACATCGTGTTGACTGGCATTCAACTGCATGATAATTGGTAATAATAATCTATCCCAATCATCTACCTTATCGTTAACAAAATGTCGAAGAGCATCTTGGATTTTTAAATTTACCCTTTCGGTAACTCCGATCGTATAATGCGAGCTAGTATCCGCGAACTTTAGCTGTATCCCTAATCTATCACTGAGCTCCTTAAACATAGAACTACGATGTGCACTTAGACGATCAGCTAATATGGTTTTTGGAATGCCAAATTTCAAAACCACTTTGTTATATAATACGTCCACAATACTTTCGGTAGTTAGATCTTTGATTGGTTCTGCTATTACATAACGTGTGGCCATATCGCAGATGACTTGAATATGTTTAAAACCGCCTTTTTTTGTCTTAGGCAGGGGTCCTAATTCATCGATTACTATTTGCTCAAACGGGCTGCATTCCGGGAACGTCTGAGGAATGATCTGTACTCTACGTGCGTTCCGTTTATTTACTAAACAACTGGTACACTTTTCGATCGATTGCTTAATAAATGGCTTCAGGTTTGGCATATAAATCTTCTTAACAGCCATAGAATAAGTCTTCGAAAACGAGTAATGTCCGGCTAATATGGAACCATGAATTTTGTGAAACACTTGATCTCGTATACTGAAAGGAACACATGTTAAATATTTAATTAAGTTTGCAAATTTATGGCGTCGATATAAAATTCTGTCGATCAGCTTGTATTGACTTGATGCTTTTTCGACATTTATATCTGGTTGTTCTCCCGTTTCTAGATATTTGTAAATTGGGCCAAAGAATTTGTCATCTTTCTGGAGTCTCGGTAAATCAAAATCTTCCTTTGAAACGAAGTTACATTCCACTTGATCGATTTTGATATCATCTTCTTGAGGAGGAATTTTAGTTTCTCTACTTATGTAGTCATTCGGATTCTTGGATGTTGCCACGTGTGCTATTTCGTAATCAAATTCTGAAAGAGCTAAGGCCCAACGAACCAAACGAGCTGGTAAATTTGGCGTCGTTTTTAAATATAACAACGCTCTATTATCTACACAAACTTTGAAGCGTCTTCCTAACAGATAATAACTATTGGACCGTAAAGTTGATAACAAGGCTAGTAATTCCAAGTCAAAAACAGTATTTCGTTTCATTCGGTCTTAACAAACGAGAATAGTATGAAATCGGATAATATTGATCTTTTTCGCTATCTCTTTGCATTACAATGCCTGCTATGGCTTTCGTTGATGCATCTGTGAACACACATATTTCTTTCATCGGATCATACGGCTTTAAAATCGGCGCTTGAATGAGTTTCTTTCAATTTCTGAAAAGCTTGTTCTTGTTCTGGTCCCCATGAGAACTTCTTATTCTTGCCTATTAAACCTTGTAAAGGTTGTGTAAGCTCCGCGTAATTGTTTACAAAACGCCTGACGTAATTACAGAGTCCTAAAAAGCTCCTAAGTTTCTTAATTGTTTTTGGGGCTTCAAAAGTCGCTATTGAATTAACTATTTTTGAGCTAATGCGATGTCCAAAGCGACCGGTCAAATGTCCAAGCGCTAAAATGGTATGCTGCATAAATGATGTTTTCTCTAATGAGATACGTAGTCCTGCCTTCTGTAACCGTTGGAACAGCTTTTCCAAAATTTTAGGAACTTCACTTTCGACATCATGATATATGAAAATATCATCCATATAATACGATAGGTGTTGGGGTTCTAAATTACTTAAGGTTAATGCTAAAACTTTGCTGAATATGCTCGGACTATTCCGGAAACCCATTGGCAATACTTTGTACCTATACGTGCCCATATTTGACAGTGTAAACGCCGTACAGTCTCTAGATTCTTCCGTAATTGGAATACTGTAGTATGCACTCTTTAAATCTAACTGGCAGTACCAAATCTTCCCAGAGATATTAGCAAGTATTTCAGATATACTTGGCAACGCTGTACACAAAGGAATAGTATGTAAATTCAATGCCCGAAAATCCGCGATGAATCTAAATTGACCATTAGGCTTCTTAAGAAAAAAGCATGGAGAATTATACGCACTTTCGCATGGTTCGATAACACCTTGTTCTAGAAGAGTATTTATCTGTTCCTGTATCTGAGGCCGAATTGCATGTGCAATTGGATATGGATGTTTCCGAAAAGGCACTTTAGAATCCAATTCGATATGGTGTTGGTAATTCTTTACACATCCTAGTTTATTCGTGTCCCAAGCAAAAACATTAGCATATTTATAACATAACTCTAAAATTCGTGCTTTTGTTTCCGGTTTCACATCTTCGCCTATTTTTAATTTTGAAGGATCAAACAATTTTCTGTCCTGTTCCAATTCCAATTTTTCCTTTTCTAATTCCGCTTGCGTAATATTCAAACATTCCTGCGTTGTTGGTATGTATACGTCCTCTGCTTTACCAATTTCTGTAGCCCTTGGAAGTGTAACCTTATAATCATATGGATTTATAACCTCCACTAACTTTTCCGTTACTGAAACTATACATCGTGGTACTAGTATTCCGTGTTTATCAAAAACGTCCACATTTGGTTCTAAAATTTGTTCTTTGCCAGAACGTGAATTTATTAATTCTAATTTTAGCACCATTTTGGTACGTGGTAAAATCTCCACCTTTTCCTGAGTCACAAATTTTGGTTGTTTGTTTTGGTCAAGTAAATAATTTATTTTCTCTGACACTAAAGATACTTCCTGTGAACTGTCTACAAACTTGGAAGGTGGCGTACCAAATCTTTTTAGAACCAATTGATTTTTGCCTAGATTGATGCTAGCTTCCTGAGGAACGAGTAAATCATTTCCTATTAACATTGTGTGTTTCA
Source organism: Lepisma saccharinum (assembly GCA_022664845.1). Taxonomy (NCBI): domain Eukaryota; kingdom Metazoa; phylum Arthropoda; class Insecta; order Zygentoma; family Lepismatidae; genus Lepisma; species Lepisma saccharinum. The sequence continues at coordinate 3,799 of JAGDQP010076745.1, forward strand.
TTAGATTGTCTACAATCCTAAATGTATGGTGAAAGGTATTTCCCTGCATATGAAACTTGACACGAGCTACCTGAGGTATAATTATAACATCCTGCGTTATACCGCGTATCTGCGTGCCTGAATCTATAATTTTTGCCTTCATAGTCAGGATGCTTCTATCTATTAGACTTATCTGAGAGCCTGTGTCTATTATTGCATTATATGTCTTACCATTCACCATTACATTAACGTAAGGCATCTCGTTCCTAATTTCCAATGGGCATTTTACAATTTTGAACTTTGCTGTAGATGCGCCCTTGTCAGCTACAGCGGAAGTTAGTTTAAACATTGTCTAACTGGTTGATATAGGCATGCATCTTTTGTGTGATTTGGTAATCCACAATTTGTGCAATGAATTGTAACCGCGGGCCTTTGTCTCACGTTTTGTTGTACATCCTCTGTCGGGTACTGTATGGCCGGTACTGTTTGTACTGGTGGGCTTTGATGATACATTTGTGGCTGATAATTTTGTTGCGGTGCCCACTGTTGCGACTGGTGATATGATTGATACCCTTGATCATATCCTATATTATTATATCCACCTCGTGGATATCGTGGGTTTACAAAACCTCTGCCACGTCCACGGGCATTTCCGCGAAAATTACCTCTGTTGTTCGGACCGCCTCGACCATTGTTATTTCCATAATTATTTTGATAGCTATTATTTTGATAACCATTATTTTGGTAACCACCTCTCTGTGTATTATCGCGATTTTGTTGGTTACCTCTCTTTCCACGAAAATTGCCCCGTTGGTAATTTTCACTTTGTATATTTCGGCTCTTTTGTTGGCCGTGTTGGTTACCTCTAGTGTTATTATTATTCTGGAAATTTGGAGGATTATTTCTGATCATGAGTGTTAATTTTTTTAATTGTTTCGTAATGTCCTCTGTTGAATCCTTTTTGGCCTTATCATTTTTATTCACGGGTTTATGTTTTAATTTATTTCTATTTTTGCTCTTTTTATAAGGCTGTTTTTGCTGTTTTCGTTTTCTGTACTTTGGACTTTCGTCTGCGGATGATCCGGAGTCAGAAAACGCTGATTCCGCAGCTGTTGAGTACTTTGAAGACTCTTGTGACTCAAGGTCAGATTCAGCGGATGTTTCGCTTTCACTGTGAACAACTTGCCGACGTTTGCCTTTTACAAGTTCCTTTAAGGTTAACTTGGATTTCTGAGATCCTTTCAACGTTTGTTTACGCCTCTCAATGTTTAATTTATTGGCTTCAACACTTACTAAAGCATCCAACAATGTATCCACGGTTTCAAATACCTGCGTTCCTACCCTATCCATGAAGTAAGGTAATAAACCTGCACCTACGACTTTAACCTGGTCTCTTTCTTCCATTGTTGGCTCATAACGATGAATGAGGTACAATTTATCGAACACATAGTCTTTTACTGACTCATGTCGTTCTTGTACTCGGTCTCTCAAGACTTGTCCTCCATCAACCTTTGGTCTTATTCTAGTAAACGCTTTAACTATATTCTTTTTGAATTCGCTGTAAGGCAATGTGGTCCAATTACCTTTTTGGATTCTCACTTGTAACCAGTTCCTACCTTTTCCGATGAATGTACTCGGTAGCATCTGTTTTGCCTTATTATCGTCCCAGCATAGCTGTTGTTTGGCATCCTCATACAAATTAAAAAATTCCTCGATATCATCCTTGCCGGCGTCGAATTTTGGAGTACCAAAACTATGATTATGAACCGTAATATAATTATTGTTGACAGGTGGTGGCGGAGGTGGATCCATCGTTTTGGTTTTATTTTGCGCTTTGCGCGCTTCCTGGCGTGTAAAATAAAACCTTGGTGGTGATTGTTTTTCTACTTTTCGCTTAGCTGTAGGTGTGCTTACGGAAGTGGCTATCTCGTATAATGCATCGAGAGAGGAATCTAATTCGTCAGCTAATTCCTGATGTCTTTTCCGTTTTGACATATGGTTGTACTACAATGCATACTTTGTTTATCAATTCCGCTATGCTTGTTACATTAACTTACGATTTCCTGTATCCCGATTACCAACCTACACCGAGTATAACCCTACTTAAATACCGAGATGGTACACTTAATTCACAACATGATGACAACTAATTTTAAGTTTTGAAATTGCTTTTTTTTGTAATGATACATAAATACCGCACTTAACATACCGATCTTATAGTTATCCTATAACACTACTATAGCTATGCTACGGGGTTCGCTACTACTTTAAAACAGGGTTTTAAAGCAAACCAGCAATATCTCCACCATGTGTACGATCGGTGAGATCGTCACGTCTAGTTCCCAGTTTTGGCCTTACTGTAAACTAGAGTTTGCGCTAAGTCTAATATTGGGGAAAAGAGCTCAATTATTGGAAACATGATACTTTACTATTGTTTTGAGAAGCAATCCTCAAGCCTTGGAATGAGCCCAGAAATGGTCGCCTATTGAACATTTATGGGTGCATTCCAATGAGCGCTAAGACTTGAAATCGGCTTAGATAGTTTAGAAACATGGGAATGTGAAAAATATAAAATACACATTTCAATTTAAATGCAACGTTTGGATGAGCAGGGCTAATTACAAATTAAGTTAACTTACAGCCATTACTTATTGACAATAGAATATGCGATTGAGTTCTAGAGTACCGGTGAACGACTATAAGGTGATCGTGTAAAGTCTAGATGACAAAAGAGACTTACTTGACTGTTGTTGGCTTCGTAGATGTGTCTCGTGTAGCTGAAAACGAAATAATGGAGGAGGAGACCTATCGCCTCACTCTTTTAAGCTTTTGGATCGTGACGAGCAATTTTGACAAAATATACGGTCAGCGACATGAGACTCAAGGAGTCTCGATTCATATACGTCATCCTTTTACGTCACCTGACTTTACGACAGTCACCTTATGTTGTCTACTGGTTCAGCAATATTCTATTATCGTATGATTTAAAAATGCGGAAATGTTACCAGCATTAGCCATGCTCACGCTGCTTTCTTTATTTGTTGTTATTACATATTTTCTTATATTTCTTTAATTGTAGCGAATTAGTTTATAATGAATAATTTACAATTTCCTTGATTTTTCAAGGCTTATGCGATCATAATATATAAGATCTTTAAAGATTGATCTCAAGTAGCTGACGAGACGAGAGAGAAATTTTCGAGGGCGTTCTGCCTGATGGCCATCTAGCCTAGGAGATAAGGGATTGGTACGCTGGCCGAAGGTAGCAGTACTGAAAATATCCTGCCACAAAAAGCACGCAAAAACTTCACATAAATTTAAACTTTATATGAAGGCATGTGAACGTTATGTGAACCTATTGATAAAATGTGAGCTTTTTGTGTGCTCAATGTGTCTTTTTATTTTCTTCTAATGCATAGTGCATATTTTGCACACATTTTTAATTTCATTTTTTTTTAACCGAAATTCACATTATTTAGAGTGTGAAATGTGACTTTTCAAATCACATTTAGCACATTTGCTACTGATAAGTGAACTTTTTATGCATGTGTTGGGTTTCAGCACACCAGCATTCATGCATTAAAAATGTGGTGTAGTTAATATTAATTTCACGAAAACTTACGCACTATAAACGTAGTGAAACTGGAACATATTGTAATTTTTTTTCGAGATATACAGGGTGATTACAAACGATCGGGTTTCTCGAGTTTATGCAAACAAAGAGACTAATACACTTAAGGCCGCTTTAGACGACAGCATTTATGCTACGATGAATCGTACGATTAGCAGTAGTGTCAGAGTGTGAAAGCAAGAATTCTACAATAGGGAAAGATACTATGGTATAAATCCACAACTTTTTTTCTTTTTACGCTGGCACACTGCTTTCGCTAAGATTCGTCGTACGAGAAATTGTATCGTCTAAAGCGGCCTTTATAGTAAAGCAACATAACGCAAAAGAATCAGAAACTGTCCAAGTTTTAACGTGTAATTTCTCATACATGTAATTTTCACGACTAGCGACAGATGGCAATAGTTGTAAAAATGGCGTGTGTGATGGGTTTATCATTCCTTGATATGCTGCAGGTTTGGTTGTTACCACAAGTAAAACAAGAATTTAGTGAGTTCATACTGCAATTAGACGGAGCACCACCTCATTGGTGTGTTGAGGTGCACCGGTACCTAAACGAAACATTACCACATCGATGGATTAGGCGCTGTTCTCCTGGTGACCGTGCACTTTTCACATGACCCCCTAAATCTCCCGATCTCTCGGTTTGTGACTTCTTCCTTTGGGGGTATGTGAAGAACCAATAGTGTTTGTTCCACCACTACCAACCAATGTGGCTTAATTCAAGGAACGCATCACTTATGCATTCACAACCATCAATCCCGCTATACTAGAACGCGTTTAAGCCAAATTGGACTACCGCTTAAATGTGTGTCGTCGTGTGATCAAAGGAAACCACATAGAGCATTTGTGATGATGCTGCCATCTGTCACTAATCGTGAAAGTTACATGTATGATAAATTACGCATTAAAACTTGAACAGTTTCTGATTATTTTGAGGTATGTTGTTTCACTGTAAGTGTACTAGCCTTTCTTTAATAAACTCACGAAACACGATGAATCATTTGTAATCACCCTGTATTGTACACTTTGATTTTCAGTGAGGTTCAAATTGCACTGAAATCACTTTTTTCTGACTATTTTTCATTCAAAAGAGCGTTACATTTTCAACATTTTAATGCGTCGCTTTAATGCGCAAAAGATGACAATTTTATCTCTATAGACGGAAATTCAACTAAAGAAAATTATGTTCGGATTGACAAGAACTACCATAAATTTAACCTGTTTTCCAGCGGAAATATCTTAACTTTTCTCCGATAAAAACCCTCTCTAGAGAGCGGTCTCTCTTTTCGCTCTCGCAAAATGAAATATTACTCTCAAATTGAGCGGAATACCGCTCTTTGAATTTCATGTACAAGTCTAGCATATACGCACAGATATTTATTTTACTATTACTAACGTGAAGTAATCTAACTTTAAATTACCTGCAGTCAGTTATGTAACAGAGTTCGTCCAGGAATTGTAAGTAGAAACAAAAAGTTCTTTCAAACGATATATCACATGGGCCATGTTACTAGCGTTTGACAAAAGAAAAGGTTTTACCACTAGACCGCAGAGATTTAGGGTAACACGTTTACTGTTATCTCAGTAATTCGTCCCTCTAGTAGTTGAAGTTAAAGTGTTTTGGGATTTGTTTTAAAAAATAAACTATTTAATTATAAAATAAAGGGGGAAGCGAAATTTTCATTGAAACACCCTGTATTAATGTTCAATAACAAATGACTATCTAAATAATAAAGAAGTACTTATTGAATATAGTGAAAGAAGTGCTCATTACTGGGTGGCGCCCCCTCTAATAAAAAAGTGACGATCAGAATAATGACGAGGAATATGTTTTTAACTCGGCGTAGTTTCTGTAGTTGACTCTCCGAAGAAAATAACGATCTAGTTATCCACAATTCCAGAGCAATTGAACGTAAACAAAATGACTCAAGTGACGAAACCATCACCAACACTGCACGACAGTTCCTCAGGCCAATTGATGAGCAAATACAGGTAATAAACTAGAAGAAGAAATGGACAGAGAGAAAAAAAACACAAGCATGGTGAATAAACACGAAAGATTCAAAAGAGGAATGAAAAAAAAAAGAAACAGGGCTTAGCTTTATTATGCGAAGAAGAGAAACCAGTATTCACTAACCTCTGTTGGACAAAACCAATAATTTGTTTATTGAACATCGTGTGTGGTGGAAGCCTCGGGAAGTCTCCTCACCATTTTGTTTTGCGATCCGAATTGACCAATATAATCAAGTTGAGTGAGTTGCATCATTTTCGTGCAAAATGGCCTTTCGGACTTTCTCTGTAATATGAATTTTGTACAAAAAGAATAACGCTTGTATATTCTATTGTAACCTAAATTTTATATTTGTGAGATAATAAAATCGAAGATAAAAATATAGGATGTGTATAACAACTGCATAGTTTAACAGGTGTAGAAATAAATACAATGGTGGACCTAACACTCGACCCATAGTAAGTCATATAATCTTATGAAACGGTTAAGTTTAAAGCCGACCTGGTAGCCGAATAGGTTAGGGCGCTAAGCCAGCGACTCGAAGTTCCCGGGTTCGAATCCCGGCTGGATCATGGATGTTTGTGATTGTGGATTTTAACTAGAA
>JAGDQP010076748.1:0-10022 GCA_022664845.1 Lepisma saccharinum
ACGAAAATAGAAAGATTGAAATTTCTCGTCAACCAAAAGACGCAGAATTGCCAGAAAGATAAAAAGTTTGCCCTGGAATGCAAAAAGAAGATGATGATTTTTTGGAATCTCCCATATTTCTAGTGCTCCACTGATAATTTCTTATACGAATGACACTCGTCTCCCCTTCTGCTTTACTACATCCAGCTCATGGAACTTTCCCTTTCAAGAATCTACATTGTTTGGAACTATCCTGGTAACAATATGGAATCCTGCCTCCCTAGTGAAAATCATCAGTGCAGTGAATGTTTGTGTTAAATGTTTCAGCAAAAGTGTCTTGTATTAGTGCTTCAATGGAAAAAAATATATATATAATCAAGAGAAATGAATGAACCTTCTTTATCAACGTAGTATACTTCCGGTTACTATGTTTTCTTATCTGTTAGTTAACTTCCGTTTGCAAAACCGACACCATGCTTTGACAAGCTTTTACTATAAACATTGAATCATGCAAAAGATAAAATTTAAAAGAGAAAAATTATTTAATGATTGTAATTAAAATTTAATTTTATTTTTGAAATTTGGAAACTAAAATCAGTAACTGAATATGTAATTTAGTAAATGGTAATTCTTAAAAAAGTTGTATTAGAAATAATCATGGTTGGTTGATACTCAATATTCATACATGTCATTATTATTATAATTGTTTTCTGATAAGTAACGAAAATGTATGTTAGATTTAAGTCAATTTTAATATTGAAACCTAGATTAAGTTTAGTATTCATATAGATTTTAGTATTTAGGATTAATTATCTCAAAAGTAATCATATCATTCCAACTTTAAATTCTTTTCAAGTATGACAATATTTTGAAATTTTAATATAGAAACCACGAGTATATTGATGTTAATTCACTTGAAATTATTGAAATGTAGTTCCGACGAAATATCTGTTATATTTTTATGTGGCTAATATTTTTAAGATTCTGGTATGTTGTCTTGACCAATAGTGATATTCTCTTTTAAGCAACCTGAACTACTACTCCATCACGATTTAAAGTAAACTATAACACATTTTTGCTATTGCACCTTGTTAAATTCCACCCCTATATTTTTATTAGATTATACACACCCCTCACCAGAGAAATAGTGATACACCTTTCAACTTTTGAATAAGTTCCTGCTTTAATTTTTCAAATTAACGAAATAAGTCTGGGAGTATCTGTGGCAGATAAATTAAATAATCTGTTTCAGAATATTCAATTTATTCCTTCTATATTTTCCCTTTCCTAACTTATTCAAAATCCCAACCTATTTTCCTTATTACGGAATGATGACGGTCTATGGTTCATAACCGTGCTTGTAAGAAAGGATGAGACAACAGGAAATGATTGTATTTCTGTCTTGAGACTGAATCACATATATGATGAAATCATGCCACTCAACAGGATTTTGTGGTATTGATTGCAAAGCTATTTTAGCAATTATTAAAGGAAGTGACTATGTATTGTTATTATAACAACAGAATTTTGGAAACCACGAAATGTTGGTTGGCTCCGGAATGATATCCTTTCAGAATTGATCAACAGGAAAGATGGACTCTTCTATCCTTAATTCCTAACCGCAAAATTCCTTGTTTTCCCTAAAAAATTAAAAGACGTAATTTGGCTGAAAACAAACAACACGTGCAATCACTAATTCTCTGAAGATAACGCAATAATTAACGTCACGTCGAAATTTCTAGAAGAAACTACGTCAATCAGAAAGTGCTTAAAATGCTATTCGTATTTGTCTTGGTGTGTCAGTGTGTGACTTGAAGAAGAACGACGAACATCGATACAATAAGGTCAGATCTATTTCAATTTACTTAGTAGACTTTAGAATAATGTTTTTCTATAATCCCCCTTTCCGAGATTGATATGGAGTGTTAGTATTTGTTTGCTTAAAATAATTCAGAATCTCTTCAGCAATTATGTTTCCATAGCACTTTGCATTTAGAAATAATATTAGTTTGACATTTTCTATTATTGAGAAGAAAATACTTGAAGTAGTTATAGTAAATGTATTAACGATACGGGAAGGAATTAGATACGTAAGTTCTGGTAAGAAATAATTGCACAGTAAAGTAGTTTTGGGTCACAGGTCATACGGGATATAACGGCCTGCTTACAAGAAAAGTGTCAATGGAACTTCTTGCTATGAGATTTCTGAACACTAAGATGACTTTGGCGATGAGCAATGATATGATTACTCTTGTTTAATTATGCTTCTCCCTCTCTCTCTGTTAAATGTATCCGATCGATCCCTATTCTCTTATTCTGTGTTTAGTAATATAAGTTATAGCTTGAGAGATAGAGTATTCTCCAAATTGGGTATGGTCAATTAATCAGAAATATGTATCATTTGTATTTATATATAAACCAAGAAAAGTTCAATAATGTAACTCCCCCTTTTATAAACTCCCTTATATGGATTCGCCTCACGAAGCTTTGCCTCACGAAGTTACACTATTTTTCAGCCCCCACAGATTGGTGGAGGCGCCGGGTAGTTCCCCCCCTCCTCGCTGCCAACGTTAATTTATGTCGAACACATAAAACCCCACCCAACCCACCCTTTCTACTTTCTTTTTTTCGGTGGTTAGAATTTTCATTTTCTGTTTGGATTTCACGACATATTTACCTTAACACTCTGATAAATGGTTCATTATAAACGTAGTATGTAGTCATTTAAGTTCAGTAGTTATTTAAGTGTAATATATGCATATTTTTTAGTAATATTAAGTATTTGCGGAATAGTAATCTACAGTTGTCTCTATTACTTTGTGGCTAGCTAGTAAGTTTTACAGTGTTCGTTTGGATTGCTTCATGTGCTCTTCGCCCTCCATTTGTTATTTTATGGTGGTATACGTTATATATTTTTTATTTCTAATGGACCACGGTTATGTATTTTTCGGGCACCAGTGATTAATATTTGTTCTTGTGAACAATGTTTTACTGTATAAAACTTGGAATCATCAAGTTTGCGGCGCCGTCACATTTTGGTTGCGTACTCTTTGTTCTGTTTATTGGGCACCTATACTACATAGATTCTCGACTTCTTTACTTTCAGAAGCGTGCTAGTTTCTTTTGCCCCCACCCCCACTTTATGTTTCTCCTCTACTGCTGTGAGTACTTTTTTTTTAAATAATTCACATTTATTATCCATTTATTTAATTCCAATCTGATTTGTTATGGTTGAATTGTAGAATATTGCAATATATCTTGTATTTAAAGATTACATTAGCTTATTCATTTACTCAGTATAACGCGTCCTCCATTTTTACGAGACTGCATTTTGCTGTCGCATTTATTTTTATAGGACATAGATTGTTTGTGTTATGGATTGTTCAAGTCGGATATACATTTTTTTTTCTCGTACCTAGGACGCATTTTTTTGTTTCTTGTCCACCCCCTTCTTCAATTTATAGCTTACGGTGTTCAGTTTTCTGCCCTATATAGACAGCCCGTCCTTATTTTCGTAATTTACCAAATATTTTTCGGTACTATGACTCTCTGTTTCATGTGTATCCTGCATTTTAGGCACGTTCTAGTTTCTTTTTATGTTCCGCGTGGCTCTCTTTAAACACATTTCTCGTAGTTTATTTTATAAAATACATGTTTCTTTTTAACGGCATTTATTTCAATAGGGGATGACCCTCATTATTTTTCTCAGTGTTTCTGCACCTCTGTTCGTTCATTTTCTTCCATTAGAGGTTAAGATTGATACTTTGTTGGACTTGTAAGGTAGCTCCATTGTTCTCAGCCCCAGAGCATTTACAGACAATGGCTACTGTCGAATGATACGCAGATGAATCCGTATCCGGATGCACTTCGCTAGTTTTTATTAAATAAAACGTTTACAGCGAGTGATTGATATTTTGAAACTCGTACTCTATTGTACATTTTATGGGTTTTCATGTAATGTTTTTTTTTTGCGCGTACCTCGAAGCTTTGGATGTGTAGAGTTAGTAACGGCTACCGCCTTTGTTTTAGGTTTACCTCCCTTCCCCACATTCGTTTAGTCAAAACCACCTAAACAATGTTGACCTTGATTTCTTCCGTCCTGCATTTACTATTTCTTTTTGTTTTATACTTCACAACAAGATAGTTTCTTTAGTATACTTAAACGAGCCCTAATATATTCTTTACTATAAATAATACTTATTGTGCGCTAGTATTTATTTATATCAGAATTGTTTTTCGTGGCAATGCTTGCACCGAGATTGCCTCTGCCTCACGTTTGATTTTCTGTTTTCATTTTTAACTGATATCCACACACCGGAAACCGCAAGATAACACAATTCTTTAGCCTCCATTTTATATAAGTTGGTTAGTAGTGTTTCCTTAAACTCTATAAATATACATTGATGCATTGACTGCTTCCGTATGCTCATTTTCCTTCTCAGTGCTTATTGACGTCATGTTAGAATCTTTCCAATACTTGCTTTTCCTTGTGCAACACGACTTCCTGAGTCCCCGACCACTATCTCTCTCCCGAATAGTTGAATAGTACCTTGCTGGTCAGCCGAGGTTTCGATTTCGTCTCCAAAATGGATTTTTCACCACAACTTCGTTTGGTCGTTCCTTGGAACTTGTCGACACCTTCAGCTCGTTTGATTGTATGTTTTTTCGAGTATAGACTCCTCCCCCTCCCCATATTTTTTTCTTCTTTTTTTTCTCTGACTTCAGTTTTCGCATTTATGTATATCTCTATCTTTAACTCTTGTGTTGTTCCATTGCACGGACTGACATGTCGTTTATTTTTTCTCGCTGACACTTACATTTAATTTTTACATCTTATTTTATTTTCATTGTTAAAAGTTCTTACCTTCAATGACTCAGGGACGTCTTCCTCATTTCTCCCATAGGATCCTACGGATTTTTTTTTCTCTCCACTACCACTAAACTTTTGTACGGTACATTCGTGTGTACACACATTTTCGACCAACTTTTGAATTTCGTCAACGACCTCGTCCTCTCACACTTTAATACTAGGTAACGTCACCCTCGTCACAATCGAGACTTTTTTTTACTTCGCTATTGCCTTTGGATTTCACGTTGCCAATACGTATTTTTTTGTTATCTCTGTTTCTAACCCCTCTCCAGTGTTTGTGGTTAGTTCTATTTATACTCTCCTTCCGCTTCGACTCGTCTATTTAGTTTGCTTTCTTCCCTATGATGTGCCATTGTTAGCAATTTTTTATTCAGTTCTGTTACTTATAATCGTTTATGAGTTCTCCTCCATTTCACTCCTCTTGAACCGCTCATGACCCGCCCGGTCCCGACTTTTCTGTTCTCCGACCGTATTATTTTATAGGTTCTCGATTTCATGAATTTTGTTTTGATATGATGGTCAAAAGCGCCCCGCCCAGTATTTTTCTTCATCCCATCTATTATGACCCCCACCTCCGTGTTCTTGTTTCATCCCCGTGGTTGTGATGTTCATGTTTCATCACCACGACTGTTAGTTGTTTTCCCTCAGGTTCACTCGACTCCCATGCTTTACGGCTTTACATTGGTCGTCTGTGTTCTGGTAACATTTTTCAGCATTTTTTTTTTCTGAGGAAATGGGATATCCTTACAACCTAGCCTACTTTTATCTGGCTGGCAAGGAACCCTCCTCCATTGTTTTTATCCCTCAAATATTTTACTCCCAAACCTTACCTACGAATTGACATGAGAAATATGCATTATCTCACGACTGGTAAATTTCAAAGCCAGGCAATTACTTGAGTTTCAACGAAAAATTGAACATTTGTTTCTTTCGACTCACGGTTCATATAGAGATCTCACTACATTAGAATTTACGTTAGAAAAGCTAGAATGGAATTTTGGAAGCAAGAATGTCGAATAATTGGGGAATTATTTCGATTAATCGCAGCAGAAAACCATAAAAGTTCTACGCATACAGGACATCCCCCACCCTGTAGGTGTAGTGGTGAAGTTTGATCTTAGCTTTACCTGACGACGTGATATAGAGAGTTACACAAGTCTACCTTTTCGATGAAAACGCCATAATTAGAAATTTGGAAAAGTTAAAAGTGAAAGTACAAGAAAGAATGATAAGAGATTAAAGAATGACGTTTATGTTAACATAGTTAGGAAAAAGAAAGTTGATTATGAGAATTAGCCCTACATTAAAAGTAATACTTAAAATATTTGATATTGTGTCAAATGTTAAAAGATCTACGTTAATTATAGTATCCGGAGTAAAATCTTCAGTAAAACCGAGTTTCTTGATTGGCATAATTATTTTAGAGCTTATATTTTCATATAAGCGCCTGACCAAAAGTATAGAATGAATCCATAGTGATTTAGTGACGAAATTCTGATATGAAAATTTGGGATACCGCACGATGTTAAAGGTTACAGTGAATTCAGTTAAGACATGGCGACGATACTTACTCTTATTTTTGAAGAATAGAAATGACAAGATTCCTTACAAAAATATATATGATACTCAAACTCTTGTATAAGAGGAGTACGTTTTTATAAAGACACTGCCTCATAATGGTACCGAATGTCTTCTTTTCTTTTTGACTATTTGATTGTTCATTACAATCATAGTTGTGAACCAATGAGCAAAGAATTATAAAGGTTGAATATTGGATCTTGGCCATGGTTTAAGCCTTTGATCTCAGGAACGAGTCATAAATATAAACTTTTTCATTATAGATCATTAGGAATCTATTCTCAACCGATGATTAAATTCTCTTTGTTATAGCGGAATATAGAATAGAAAATTACAAAATGAAACAAGAATTGAAAGTTGATTATATGAAGTAAGAAAAAAAAATGAAGTTTGATTTAGTTTGAACCCCGTCATACCCTAAGAGTACTTGAACTCACGTATGTGTTAAAATTTGAATATGTTAAATCGTAAGATTGAAAATTGAAAGAAGAATGAGAAAATAGTTGATAGGAAATTGATTACAATAGTGTGTAAGCCAAGTGGTTGATTTGAAGAGCCCAAAAGTATATGTAACCCCACAAAATGTTTATATGAACATATAGGTAGTGTATATTAATTAATAATTATGTGAAATGTACTAGTGTATAAATTGTGTATTGGAAGTGTAGAATCTATCATAAGGTGTATAAGACATGTATAAAAAGTATGTAAATTATGTAGAATAATTGAAATTCTCCTCTAACCATAAATTTAATCAGTAAGTTACACTTAAAGTCAAGTTCCATTTATTTCAGATAGAAGCCCAATACAACAAGGTTACGTCACGATATGGTCATAATTACTTCAGTTGGTAAATAGAATTTCACAACGATAGTTCAAAAATAGACTATTTCTACTTTTCCTTTTTGTTGATTTTAAGAAACTCTTTTTGATAAATGTAACTAATGAGTAAAATAAATTAAAAATTCAAAGTGTTGATAAAATAATTAGATTTTGAATTATTAAAATTCCAATATTTAAGATTTATAAAATAAAGCTAAAATTTCTCTCTTCCGAAGATACTTTTAAAAGTTACTTTGACTCAGACATTTAGATGCACACTGCATTTACTTTCTTATAAGCTATCAGATGCTATATATCTTGATTGTAAAAAATTTAACTCTGTTCAACTTTTCTCTGATGTTTATTTTATCCTATTGCTTACTTTGCATTTAATATTTGATGACTTATTATATTATATTTTAGATAAATGAATTCTATTTTTTTCTTCTTTATGTTTGAATTAGTGCTTTTATTAATGCCTGTTATCTAATTTAAAGGTACTGTTGTTCACGGATGCAACTAATTAATGAAATAGCTACCTCTTTTGCTACTAGAAGTTGGAACTCTATCCAGGAAGAAGAAATATAGATAGAACCCGAAAAGGACTAGAAGAAAGAAGAATATAAACCTTTACCCATTTCCTAAAGTTAAATCCATCTTAACCTAGAACCCAAAAAAAGTTATATTAACCTTTAAAAAACAACCTTGACTCCTATCCAACCCCCCTCCTCTTACACGAATGATGAAATTGTCAGCAACTCCAGCACGACAAAACTGTCTGCTCACAAACGTCAACAGCTATAAAGTTGATCGAAGCTGAATTTATTAAGAAACAGGACAACGAAAAGCTGAACCCAATACTGTACCTGGAAACGAATGAAGAAATTGATTATCCAGAGACTGTGCAAAAAGTGAACCCTACTTGTCTCTTACTCTACGAACAACTCTCGATATTATACTAATTCTCCAAAATTCTGAGAATCTTCAACTTCAATGAAAAACATCGCTTCAAGTTTCTGTTCTCTCTCTTCCCTATCACGCTAAGAAGATACGTATAAATTTTTCCCTATCCTAGTAAGTTAATCCTTTAACCCTGAAAGCAAACTCCTTTGTTAAGCCCTTCCATACGAAAATAGAAAGATTGAAATTTCTCGTCAACCAAAAGACGCAGAATTGCCAGAAAGATAAAAAGTTTGCCCTGGAATGCAAAAAGAAGATGATGATTTTTTGGAATCTCCCATATTTCTAGTGCTCCACTGATAATTTCTTATACGAATGACACTCGTCTCCCCTTCTGCTTTACTACATCCAGCTCATGGAACTTTCCCTTTCAAGAATCTACATTGTTTGGAACTATCCTGGTAACAATATGGAATCCTGCCTCCCTAGTGAAAATCATCAGTGCAGTGAATGTTTGTGTTAAATGTTTCAGCAAAAGTGTCTTGTATTAGTGCTTCAATGGAAAAAAATATATATATAATCAAGAGAAATGAATGAACCTTCTTTATCAACGTAGTATACTTCCGGTTACTATGTTTTCTTATCTGTTAGTTAACTTCCGTTTGCAAAACCGACACCATGCTTTGACAAGCTTTTACTATAAACATTGAATCATGCAAAAGATAAAATTTAAAAGAGAAAAATTATTTAATGATTGTAATTAAAATTTAATTTTATTTTTGAAATTTGGAAACTAAAATCAGTAACTGAATATGTAATTTAGTAAATGGTAATTCTTAAAAAAGTTGTATTAGAAATAATCATGGTTGGTTGATACTCAATATTCATACATGTCATTATTATTATAATTGTTTTCTGATAAGTAACGAAAATGTATGTTAGATTTAAGTCAATTTTAATATTGAAACCTAGATTAAGTTTAGTATTCATATAGATTTTAGTATTTAGGATTAATTATCTCAAAAGTAATCATATCATTCCAACTTTAAATTCTTTTCAAGTATGACAATATTTTGAAATTTTAATATAGAAACCACGAGTATATTGATGTTAATTCACTTGAAATTATTGAAATGTAGTTCCGACGAAATATCTGTTATATTTTTATGTGGCTAATATTTTTAAGATTCTGGTATGTTGTCTTGACCAATAGTGATATTCTCTTTTAAGCAACCTGAACTACTACTCCATCACGATTTAAAGTAAACTATAACACATTTTTGCTATTGCACCTTGTTAAATTCCACCCCTATATTTTTATTAGATTATACACACCCCTCACCAGAGAAATAGTGATACACCTTTCAACTTTTGAATAAGTTCCTGCTTTAATTTTTCAAATTAACGAAATAAGTCTGGGAGTATCTGTGGCAGATAAATTAAATAATCTGTTTCAGAATATTCAATTTATTCCTTCTATATTTTCCCTTTCCTAACTTATTCAAAATCCCAACCTATTTTCCTTATTACGGAATGATGACGGTCTATGGTTCATAACCGTGCTTGTAAGAAAGGATGAGACAACAGGAAATGATTGTATTTCTGTCTTGAGACTGAATCACATATATGATGAAATCATGCCACTCAACAGGATTTTGTGGTATTGATTGCAAAGCTATTTTAGCAATTATTAAAGGAAGTGACTATGTATTGTTATTATAACAACAGAATTTTGGAAACCACGAAATGTTGGTTGGCTCCGGAATGATATCCTTTCAGAATTGATCAACAGGAAAGATGGACTCTTCTATCCTTAATTCCTAACCGCAAAATTCCTTGTTTTCCCTAAAAAATTAAAAGACGTAATTTGGCT
>JAGDQP010076750.1:0-10021 GCA_022664845.1 Lepisma saccharinum
ATGGGGTAATGTTTTGAGTCTTCCGAAAGAGCACGTTCAGAAGATCTATCTCCTTGATCTTTGAGCATTTTATCAGAAACGGATGTGACGTACAGAGTCAGTTCTGTGCAAATTAATGGCAATCTTATCTAGAAACCTTTTAAACGTGTTTGTATTAACGTTTTGCCCAATATATTGAAGAAGGAAGAAGTCATTATAGGAAAGAGTTTGTAATATGCGTGTAACGATCTTTCTATTTACTCCTGGAAACCGAGATTTGAATTTTTTTATGCGGAAAGGAAGGGTAGCTACTGATAAGAATTCGTTAATTATGTCAAGTACTGTAAAGAATCCCTGAAACAACAACCAAAACCACATGAAAATATAAATCTTCTCGTAAATGAAGTTAATATTTCATACATTTCGACATTCCCAAAACCATTATCCATATAATAAATACATGTAATTGACTGAGGGAAAATTTGTAACATCGGATCTATTCTGTCCCTTGGATCAAGAAAAACTATTTTCAGAACATAAATTCCATAAGTCAGAAAAGTATTGCCAAGAAATTTGTCCATGAAATAAACGTTTCCAGAAACATTAACTAGATTTAATAGGTTACAAAACCAATACCCATAGGCAAGACCATCATGCGTGTTCTGGTATTTAACACACTGCGTCGCCATCCTCTTCGTTATTTGTTTTCTTTCTTTGGCATTTTCCGCCGTGCCTGTGCCCTGGGTTGCTTTGGATATTTGGCTGATACCATTTCCCTCAATGCATGTCCAGATGAAATTAGGAAGATAGAAGAGTACTCCTTGAAAGAGCAGGATGAAAGGAACCCATTGGTAGTTGGAGCGGTAACGTGTCAAGTGACCAACGGTGACAGCGATTCCTTCTGGAAGCAACGGGGTGGTGGTAGTGGTGCCTGGCCCGCAGGGCACCCAGGCTGGACTTCTGGCCGCTTGGCCACTTTCGTCCTATGAATAAAGTAATTATTGAGAAGTTCTCTTTTTAAGATGAATGGATTCCGCAGCAGAACACGAAGCCCACACCAAACAAACAGCCAGAGTTTCCACTTCGAGCCAGTCTTGCTATCAACATAGTTTCATGAGTATCCATATTCCTTGTTGATCTAGTCTGTAAATAAAATAGTTCGTGAACTTAATTGCACAGGATATTATTCTGTTGTAAAAATGAATTAATTAATGATTGAGTTGCAAGCTAATTTTTAAGAGATGCTGAACAGTGAAAGGACGCAATGACAGTAATTTAATTATGTGTAGGAAAGGGAATATTTAGAGAAATTTGGCGAGGTGAGTTGTACCTTCTGTACTGTTAATTCTTAATGAAGGTAGACATCGCTTCCATGATGTATGAAGCAACGGGGACGGTTCATGTGTATATGGTAAAGCGAAGGTTGAAGTGAACCAACAATGGTGCTCTACTGCCCTCTGGCGATTGGAAGTAATTGCATTTTCCATGCATTCTATTGGCTGTCCAAACAAGTAGTAGGCGCAAACTCCAATAGAACATATGTAGAGAAGAACTGCCGTGATCTTGTAATGGAAGCGGAAAGCAACACTTTCTTCTTCAGAGAGCAGCGTAGGGACTCACAGAGGCAAGACCTATGTCGAACGTTCTGCGGAAGCGAACGAGCTATTAGTCCAATAAAGGCATAAATTGCGTAATAAATAAAAGCACACATATTCGAAACAACAAATCCACCGTTTAAATAGATATTACCGGTCTAATAAATAATTAATAGGGCGGATATAAAAGTAAGCTGAGGGGTCGTTTTAAGGGCCATCGTACTCTTGGGTCAGGTTTCTGCAAGTAATTAATTGGGAGAGAATCCTTAACTGCTCCTGAAATTTCCCCTAATCCTTATAAGCATACCCTTTAAATATGGGAGGAAGCTCAAAGAAGAGAAGCAAAAACCAAAAAAGAAAAATTACTGTTGGGTCTGATGGAGGAAGCAATAGAGAAACAAGAAGTATGTCATCGCAACTGCAAAAAGATGAAGATCTCGCACAAAAATTTGAAAGCACTCAAGAAAGTACAAGTAAAATTGCTGAAAATGACAGTTCAATCACATACAGTAAAGAATCTTCGAGAATATCTGAGGGGACTGCGGAATTCACGGAAGAAAAAGAAGCAGGAGAAGATACCACCAATATTGTAGATGATCCAGTTACCATATTCACCTTCTTTTCAGTGCCTTTCCTACTTTCCTGAACGCATAACTACTATACTATTAACGGATGTAGATCACAAGTATTTATGGAATCCAAAGAATTTGAATACTCTAATAAACAGCAAAATACATATCAGTACTCACATTACTTCAGGGAATGAGGACAATACATGTATAAATATATACATATCTAGGGATCAAGACTTAAATGACTTTATAGATCACTTTAAAAATAAAGATTTTGGATACAGAGCAGAAATAGGCTTTTCTGGCTATTCTAAAGATAGATTAAAATCTATATTAGAAGACAAAGCGTGCATTTTATATGAAGTACACAATAATTCTGTAAGCAAGGATAAAGATGTAGCTGGAAATGCAACTAACCTAAATTCTAATCAAACCTCTACTCAATCGAAATCAAATGAGCATTGTATGAAAGAGATAGGACCTAACAAAAAATGCATTGTAATTATCAAAAAGTTGAAACCAGAGTTAGCCAATCCATTTAATTTCGAAGAAATGATTAATGAAAAAGAAACAAAAATTAGCTACCCAGCTTTTCCTACTGAGCGGTACAACGGCACAAGATTACACTTTGACAGTTTAGAGGACAAAACGAATTTTCTGAAACACTTTAAAGAAAAGGATTTTGGCAGAGAAGCTACTTTTCTTGCTTTTGACAGGGAAATCACTTCACCTCAGAAAAGTAAAACTGCTACCTCATTCACACGTGTGGTTAGAAATATCTCTACAAATGTTGACACGAACCTGTTAAAACAAAAAATAATAAAAGAGAAACTTCCTATCACGGGCGTAAGTCGTATTAGAAATGACAATGGTCCACTTCCGATGATACGATTGTTTACCAACGATCCGGATTTAGTTAGTTTTCTGATTACACATGGTTTGACTTTAGGAAGAAGCAGATATAGGGTGGAAGAATCTAGGAATTCAGCCAGACCTTATCCATGTGGCACTTGCATGTTGTATCATAAAGAGAATAAATGTTCCAATGTACCTCACTGCTATAAGTGTAGTCAAGAACATTTAAGTTATAAATGCTCAACCATTCCAAAAAAGGGATTACTGTGCCTCATGTAGAAAACAGGGACACAGAACTGCAGCGGCCAACTGCCCATTAAGACCACTCCGTAATGAAACATCTAACAATAGTAAAGTCTATAGAACCGGTGACTCCTTCTCAATTCCAACACATTCACAAGAAGAAATTCAAGAGACTTCACATTCAAATACAGACAGCAATGCAATCAAAATTTGGAATTGAAATTTCATAACACTCTGAATAAGCTTACAAACAACATGTTAAAATGGATGTCGACAGTTCCATCAATTACTCTCAATCAAGATATTCAACATGTTCAAAGCGCTATTAACCAGGCCTCAGAAGAATTGTTCCTGTGCCATCTTAACATTATCAAATCGGTGGATAGCCACATATACATTGGGATTGAGCCTTTTACAAAATATAAAAAAGTAAATAATAATCCTGACGATGCCGAAGTCAATTCACAAGAACACAGTAATCAGCAAATGTTATCATTATTCAAGTAAAAAGGAACGTTGGATTACTGGAAACTCTACACGGCAGGCTGTTATTTTCAACATAAATTTGAAGTGATCAGGAAATGCACAAATAATGAACAATAAAAAGACAATATACGTACAAGGATACATATTTATGAATTTTCCCAAGATCTTTTCCACTCAATGACCTTAATTAATTCAAACTCTCAATTAATTAATAATCATTATCTAGGTCGCGACTAAATTATTAATAATTAATCTGTGCAGTACGCTGGGTAAGGGCGAGATCTCTGTTCACTTACAGACCAAACAATAAAGAATAGCATTTTTCGCAGATATAGGCCATTGTAGCTTGAATCTGGTAGTTTTTTCTGGTGCTTTGCGTTGGTGGTGGCTTTTGGACTGCAGGGGGATCTGATTCATTTTTTAAGCAATTCAGATATATTTCCCACAGATGTCAATAAATCAAAGGACGAAAGTGGCCTAAGTGGCCAGAAGTCCAGCCTGGTGGCCCTGCGGGCCCATGGCAAATTTACATGCAGCCAGCCAACACTTTCTTTTACAAGTCTAGTGTCTATGAACCAAAATTTCAAGGCCTTCAGAACACATACCACCAACGTCCAAAACGACATACTTTCTGTAATTTCCTGCAAAGAGAAAAATTAACACAATGTAGAGTTCATTTAGATTTTTAACGAAAATAAATTGTGTAATCTTCTCCAAAAATGGTTAACCTCTTCGATACTTTTTATCTAAGAATTGGGTTGAATTGAATTGAATTGAATTGAATGTATAACCTTTAATAATCTTTCTCTCAGGATGGGATAATGGAGGAAGTCGGTTAGGGTAGTTTGAATATATAACTCTTGGTGTTACTAAAAAAAACAACGTAAAAACCTGTCAGAATGGCCAACCACTAGGTTCCATTCTAGCACCTTTCAAATGAGAAGACAAACACTTGCTAACTGATCTACGGTCGCTACGTAATTATTTACTAAGATACGTTAATAAATTTAATTAATAAATTATAGGTTACGAAATTGACATGAAAAACCTAGTTAAGTTTTGCTAGAAAATTTGTTGCTTTCTGTTCCCTCTTGTTATTGAAGTAGTCAATTCTGAGTTCTCATAATAAGCTACAACAAAGAAGTTTAGTATGCAAATGTAGATGAACATCACCTTAACGTAATTTTGAGCTATTAATACTATCAAATCTGTTCCATGCAAAAATAATTTGATGACGTCATTTTTTAAATCAACCTCGTGAACGTTCTCGTTTAATACTATTTCCAATGGATTTATCTCTTTTCTTAATTGACGAATTGGCAGATAATATCTAAGATATTTAATATAACTATCCCAATTCTTTATTAAGTTCAACCAAAAGTGTTTGATGCATAAATGAACAAGCCTCTGTTAGTTTCTCACAAATAGCCTTGTGTATGATAAATGTTAAAACGAACACAGAAAAATTGACAGTCGCTATGACCGGGATTCGAACTCGGATTTCTAAGTTGCTGGCTAGCTATGCTATCCATAACATCACATAATGATACATCCGGTGTAGTGGGTAGCATACCTAGGAGCAACTGAGAGATCTGAGTTCAAGTCCGGGTCATGGTGGCTGTCAATTTTTGTATAAATTTCAAGCCTCTCATACGTATGTATCATTTGTATTTTTTTTTTAGTATTAGCTCTGATTATTTCAATTGGTTTCTAAAGAGGAAAAAACAGATCTATTGTTTACCGCGATCTTCTCTGTCCACACAGAACTTCATACGTGAATTTTTACTATATATTTTGTAAAAGTTATTTTTATTACATATTTTACTGACATATTTCGGGTTACGCAATCTTCTCGTCTAAATTATCAGTCTCACATCAAGTCTCTCTGTTTCGATGCATTAAGATGACAAAATACAAATCCTACTCAACTACCGACTTCCTCTCACACATTCGTAGGAGGAAGATGTAGCAAGGTGAAGTACTCCAAAGTTTTCATTGGGGCAAGGGTTTATGCCAGGATAACATTTTTACATACAATTTTCAAACTTGATCATTGCGTCACAATAATACTTCCACAATGGCTAATCAAACAGGAAATATAACTTACTGGTTTAAGCCAAATAGTGCTTAATATCATCGCGTCCAACCAAGTGAGACAAGATTCATTTCTCCTTGCCATAATTTAGTTATTTCATATCTTTGCCTTGCTATACTTATTCAGATGCGTACTGAATTGAATCGAATTATTTTCATGGACGCGTTGCAACTCTGGCTCAGGCTGGAATAGGGAAAATGATAGGGATGTGAGAAAGAAATTGGCCAGGGTCTATATTTTCAAGGTACCCCATTCCATCATTTCTCATGCATGACTGAGAAAAAACACTTGGAAAAATCTTAGTCAGGATGGCCGGCCACAGAGCTTGAATTCGGGACCTCTATCAACTGAACCACGGGCGCTCGACGCATTATTATTGCAGCTACCTTCCCAGAAGAATAATTACGTAACAACGATAGTGAACACGGCTTAATCTTTGATAGAATCACAATAATCCGTATTTTCCTAAGTTTTCATACTGCTTAGTACATGTCAAAACTAAGCTATCGGAATGTCTTGGGAACGATCCCATACTGACTGAGATTTTACCAGTTTTTTTCCTCAGTCATACCAGGCAAATGCCTAGATGGTACCTAACATGTAGGCCCTGGACAACTTCCTTCAAACCTACCCTATCCCGGGCTGATCCTGAGATACCTAAAGGTTCTCAGTAAATTTAATTGAATCAAAACGAACATATCGACGGTTAACCATTAATGCCGCATATCTACAATGTTTGTCACATTTACTTCTTATCTAGTTATTGAAAGGAAACAAAATGGCGAATTATCCTGTTGAAACTTCGTAACAAGTAAGAAGTCAATTTACAGATTGGTTTACATGTTACAAGGTTTCAACTCGAAAATCCGCCGTTCCTTTTTTTTTCTTTCAATAATTAGATAGCAGCAACTTAATGTGACAATGTGTTTCCATCAAGCCAGGCAACACTGCTCACAGTAAAGGAATCTGCAGATTCAGCACGTACTGTGTGTCAGTGGAGGAGACCTCAGCTGAAGGTCGCTCTTTGGAGCACGAAGGTTTCTCACGCCTGGCCGACAGAACAGCGGTGGCTCAGTGGTAAAGCGCTCACCTCTGGTGCTTAGGGTCGTGGGTTTGGTCCCAGCTTACGCAATGTGGGCTTTGTGGTGGGATCATGTGCGTGGATTTTTCTGGGATACTCCCGTTTCATCCCACTTTCTTCTTTCCATCATTTCTCCCATCATAATCCATATAAAATTCAAACCCAAACGTCTGGCAAGGAGTGTTCACATCCCACACAAGTAATAGGTCCTGTCCTTAGCATGTACGTACTCGATTAGGACGCAAATGACAACTAAAATAAAAAGTAAAGAAATTAATTGTATTTTGAATGGATTGAATTTTCGTTTATACTCAGATGCATTCGCCTCAGCATTTAAGAGCTCTTTGTTTGCATATTTTACGTAAATAAATACCTTAATAGCTATATACCTATGCGCCTCTCATCTATTTGATGATGGTGGGTATTCTTCCCGAAGGCAGCTCCTGGCCAAGGTGAACCGATAGTGGTTTGTCATTCATTGCCTTCCATCGGATGAAAATGACGTTCTAAGGATAGTGCACAATTTAAGGTTAGCTCGGAACTACTTGTGTCCCCATTGGAAATCGAACGTAAGACATCTCGATTACAAGGCAACGACCGTTACTACTCCTCCACAGGGGACACCGCTCATCTATTTACGATTATGAATATGCAGTAATCTAAAATGTAATGGTATGTAATAATTTCGAATTACTATTTTATGCAATCCAATAAATTTATTATAAGTTCATTTGTGAATCCCCAATAGTCATGAAACTCCATCTTCACATGCATTTTAGAGATTGAAAGCCGTATTTGTGTGTTCTTCGAGGAGATTACTGATATTTTAGGCGGGGTTGCAAAATCACTGAATAAAACATTTCACCTTCTAAGAATTCGATCACGCACACCCCTCCTGAAAGATCTATTTTCTGACTGTTTTATGCTCCATGAGGCTAACATTTTTGATGGATTATGGCTCTGATGCTGGACAACAATTAATACGATTTTACTCCCCGAATCACGGAATCTTTACGAAAACCTGGATAATAATTCAACACTTTTCATCGAAGCAAACGTGTATTATACATTATTTTGTTTAATCAGTCAAGAGTTTCCGTTGCACATCTTTCAAAGAATTTGATAACTGCTTTTCAGTCCAGTTTCACTGACGACGTTCACACAACAATTACTCACTTGCTCTTTGCTCTTGAACTCCCTAAATACTGACTGGATAAATAATAACGCGCACTCTTTGGACAAGGAAAGCTCTAGCGGATCTGATCGGCCTAAGCCTGAGACTCTTAAAGGCTATAAATAAATTCAATTTTAGTGTATCTAACAATATAATACTTGTAGCAGACAAAGTGACTAATGTAGAAACCTATTCTATGTCACGTATTAGTTTTCGGCTATTGTTTGCAGCTGCATCTTAGAAAATTTGCAAACACCGAAAACACTCTGCGTTAAGATATAGGTTTGGTAATAAATAAAATATTAATTTGTTCGGATGCTCATAGTCAACCTTTTCCAATGCAAGGCTGATCCTTTTGGAGAACACTAAACATTACCCAAGTTTAGTTAGTTTCCTCTTACCTCAGCTTACACTACCAGGAACAATATAAATCGTTGAATATCCAATATAGATAATAACGCCGTATTCTTATACAACCATAAATTACAGTAGTATGATGCAGGCTGCATAGCTATTCAGGAGATGAATTTCATTCTTTTTAACTAGAACAAACAAAAGTTAAGAAAATTATACCTGCGATTCTTTGAATAATCAAATTAATTAGAGATTTACGTCGCTGCTGTCTTTGCTTATTGATCAGTCTAAGTGATAATTCGCGTGATATTAGCCTCCTTACATCTCGTAATATTAATTATTAGTTAAATTAAAAAGTAAGATAGATCATTTAGGCTTCGAGACCTTATCTACCTAATGTACTCTAGTATTCTGCCAAAGAAACATCTGAGAGAAAGTCGTAGCGTAAAGCTACTACTGTTAAGATGTTAAGACAGAAGGAGAGATGTTAAGACAGAATCATTTAGAAATTTTATCGCTAATTCACTTTCAATTACTTCATGTTATATTAATCATAAGTTATACAAGAAGAAACTTTAGGGAGTTGAACCTCTTTTCTACACTATTTCAAGTAGTACAATCGAATGTCCTGCTCCATAATTGCAATAGACAAACTCCTTAACCTAAGAGACTTGGGAGAATGCCTCTATAACAACATTTGAGATCGCCAGATCTCCTGTTTTCAGGTAGCAGTATACTACTCTTATGATTAATAATTCTAGGTCGACTCGCAAAAAGCCTTCAACTGCATTTCTTGTAGCAGATCTACAAACTTATATTAATTATCTTAATGGACTCGTATCACTCCAGTGTTGCCAGAATTCGGAAGTTTGTAAAAATTATTTATAATTCTTAAGCATAAATTATTTCTAGCGCTCGTAAAGAGTATTTATCAATAATATGCATATTGTTGTCTAGTCTGTCCTAAAGTATTAAATATAATAATTGCAAACGATACTTTTTTCTACTATAAGCATTGGTCCGACTCCTATGCTTTAACTTAATCTTTTTTCCTACTTATCCGCTACTTCAGGTGTATTCTAGCACCATGACCCATATAAGGTACTTCAATGCACTTTTTATAATCTATAAAAAATATTTATCAAAGAAGTAACAATAAATAAAGTGTAAAGCTTGTCCTACATAGTAGGAGAAAGAAACTTAACAGGCTGGTTCAGAGCCAATAGATACAAGATTAGTACTCTTATCCTTACGGCTAATAAAATTCGGAGGCACGCGTCCGAAAGAATTCCAACGATATACTTATTTTAACGTAGAAAGATCGAGTGCAAAGCGATTAAACAAATCATCAACAAAATTAGTGTAAAATACAATAAATGGGACAAACAATTAATTAGCTTTTAAATTATACGAATGCGCAGAAAAGAAAAACGAGTTGGTCTCCGAAAACTAGACATCGAAATTTTGCAACTACTTTAAATCGTTGAGAAGGATATGATTAAATTTCGGATAAAAACGATCTTATGCAGTTAGACAATTTTTTGACAGGCACTCTGTTTATATTTAGAGGAACTCATCCTCTCAGGG
>JAGDQP010076751.1:0-10021 GCA_022664845.1 Lepisma saccharinum
GACCAGCACAGTTGGCTTGTTCGTGTTAATATTTGTCTGTTAAGTAAAGGTTCAGAATAAAGTCCTAATCTGTTATTTTTCTTTATTCCCGTTGGTTGAAATAGCCAGGAGGCCTCCTAAGTTACTTGGACTCGGATGAAAAAGTTCCTGCTACCTATTTGGAAGAAGAGAGGCTAAACAATCGAGACAATCTGAAGATTGCTCTGGACCATGCAAATAAAAACCGTCGTGGCCCGCAGTGGATTGCGATTGAGAGACAGTTGAAAATCGTGGAGAAGCATGTAGAGGTACGTAGTGAGAATTAATTGCATTGATCAAATATAGTTATTGTTAGTATTATTCCGCGTTGAGTGGGCTTTGAGCTGAATCAAGTAATCATAAAGAGAAGTGGTTCAATCTTGCACAATACCATAATGCACGGAAGTATACGAACAAAATAGGTATTTAGTACGTATGGTATCTCGAGAATTAATTTTATTTATGTTTAGCTTTTCGATTGTCCTGAAACATTGAAAAACTAGCATAAAAAGCAACTCTTCGGTGGCCAGCATGTGTACCTTAATATGGCTCAGATTGCAACCGTGTTTGCCAAGGTGTTTTTTTTTTTCGAGTTGGGCCCGCTTTAAAACCCATATTTTTTTTTTAATTAAATTTTATTTTTAAATTATTCCTGAAATGACACACGTCACAGAAGTGCATAATAATGAAAACCATTGCATTTTAGATGGTTAGAATGCAATCACGACTGTCATTCTAACTAGAGTAATATTGGTACTTAAAATTACAACATTTTACCTCGAGTATTCCGAGTTCAGTCAGCACTCCAATACAAACTATTAAATAACATTTTTTCGTCTTGATTTCATAACGAACTAGAACGAATTAGCTCTTCCAACTGAATAGATTATAGATTTTGAATTTTGGTCTCTTTACTTTCAATATTTATTAATAAATTACTTACAGTAAACTATATCACAAAATTATAAACTACGTATTTCTCATATCAAATTCCGTGCAAAATTCCGACTAGTCTCTATAAATTTTTACAAAAATTAGTAATGTAAATTTTCAGACAGATACCATATTGATATAGACTTTCTATTAATAAAACACAGAGCTAATCAGGAATTCACAACAGAAAAAAGGATTTTTTTTTTAAATCTACACTATGGTTACACCGTCTGTGTATCCTGGTGGTTGGTGTGGCACATGGCCAAGTAACACTGGGAAGGTTGAGCGGCAATTCAGACTCTGTTCGGGCCACGGTGGCGTTGATAGAGCTCTCACCACTTGTGCGTGGGATTCTCGGTTTGAGCCATATGAGCTTAGTGGTGGACGAACACCGTGTGCGTGCGTGCGTTTCTCTCGTTTGCTCCCACTTTCTTTATTCCACCAATTCTCCCATCACCATCCATTCAGCCATCAGTCTCACCTGTTAATTGGCGGAATGTCGGGATGTATAATTATTCTTGGGCTCCGAACCACGTTTCGACTTGAATCCAGTGCACATACCATGAAGTGAAGTCCCCCTTCCTTCGTCCACACACACACACACACACACATTGTAATTTATATGTACACAGATCCATTATTTTACATGCATATTTTTAACATTTCGTCTGGGCCTAGTCACTTATTCCTCTCCCCCACCCATTCGTGTTCCGGTACTGAAATATCAGTAGTATGCGACTGTTAAACCTGATTTCTTTCTTTTCAATAATTGTTGAATGTTTTTTTTTTCAGCATGCCCTTCAGCACTGGGGAGCAAGAATGGGTATTGAAAGGAAAGATGATAAACTGAAGGAGAGGCCAATAGTATTGAGGAAGAGAAGGGAAAGGATCAAAAGTGAAGCGAATTGGCAGTTGTTTTACTACAAATTCAATCAGGATCATGCGCTTCCGAATTTGATATGGAATTACAAGGTAAATATCATATCCTTTGTTGTGGTAAGTTTCTTTCTACATACAGTAGTATTGTGTGCTTTCTCCTGTTCTACATTTGTGCTCAGCTCTGTTCTTTTTCTTGATGACACCAATGAGTATGGTTAACCGAGAAGTGGATCAACGAAAGTACACTCTCTTCGAAATCATGTGGCGCTTGGACCCTGGATCGGCCATTTTGACAGATTTCTCTGGTTTCTTCTATTACTCAAGCTGAATGTGGGGATGTTGATTTAAAATAAGGTCAGGGCTAAGGATACAGTATATAACGGAATCGACAGTTGCATTAAGATAGTGAAAAAGTCATGATTGAGTAGGGTCGTACCATTCATATCTGTTCTTAGGAATTACTCTTATCACTTATGCAATTTTTTGACAGTTTTCAAGCTCTCATCAGGGAAGAAAAATTGAGTTTTAGGTGAGGGAAAATTCAACGGGTACCAAAATAGAATTAAAATCTGACGAGAGCTTGATGCCACCATGTTTGTTTATTTTCAGTTCTTGTTGGTTCGATACTTGGCACTTTTTTTTCTATAATATTTAGCTAAACAAATAGATTTATATGTCTTGAGGGCTAAAATTTATACAACTAGATTGAAAACGTAGATGTGTAACCTGCAAAATGTGCTAAACCTTTTTGTAGAAATTTGTTGATCTTATAATAGTAGACAAATAAGTTTTAAATTGTAAATCATGTATTATTTTTGTAGTTTTAAAGGGACGTGAATATTTAGTTAATGCTTTATCTACTTTAATTTGTAACACATTAATAATTAATAACAAACTAATGGCATGAATGCTTATGCAGTAAGCACGTTACGGTTTACACAAATATCACCTACGTTGATTCATCATTATCTCCGCTTCTTTTAAGTTCTTCATGCTTAACTTCTGTTTCTTATTCGAAGTTGAAATACAAATATTTTCCTCTTGTTTTCTTATGATTCAAATTCAAATTAAGAATATTATTATTTCTCAGTCCTACTCATTTTATAGCGTGATAATACAGGATATACTACAGTATTAGAAACTGCACTGGTATGTATGTAGATATAGGTCACTCACTAAATCATGTGGTCACTGCTTACAATTAATTACTCCATCGTGAGAAAGGATCTCAGTAGTCCTACCAGACGAATCGTTTGTAGATTAGTTCTTGTCTTTGTAAGTAAAATTGTAGAAATTAGGTCAATAAAATGTTGCGTCTGGACACGTTGAATTAAAAAAGAAAAGTCAGGTTGGATAAAGTATAAAGGTAAAATTTTACATTAAAACTATCACCGGCAGAAGTTAACAATTTAAAGAACTGGGCGGTGAGGGAACCTGCATACATGTGAATACTACCGAGGTGTCGAAAAAGTTACGCAAACCGCTGTTTCATAGTACGTACGTATTAACCACATCGGTAACATCGTTCTTTCTCTGAAGTATAGCTCTGTATGTTAACTTTTAGACACTGAATGGACTATATGATGTCCATAGCTTTAATACGTCAAAGCTCCCCACCTAATTGACCAAAGAGGATATTTTGGTCTTAAATTTAAATTTACCCTGAGGGAACTACCTAACTGAGGAGGGTTCGGGAACATTTTTTACTACCGTGCCTGAATGTGGATTGATCTTTCGTTTGTTAATATCGTAAAAGTTTCTTAATATACAGGGGAAGAACGGCGTCTCTGTATACTTTTTTTTTTAATAGTTAACGTACTACGGAATAACAGGTCTGAGTAACAATTGGGACAGCCGGTATAGAGCCTTCTGGGCAATTTTAAAGCGCCATTTTCGTTCCAGTTCTTTAACCTTCGTGTGACTCTAGTAGGGTAGTCTGTGTCCTTTGTCTTTTATCCTTCCTGGTAAAATTCCATTGTACCAGGCGAATTGCAGTATGATTACTAGTGTTTTCCATTAACGATCCACATAGGCCATTTTGTATACTTAGATTATTTAATTTCGCTGTTTTGTGCGTGGGTGTCAGAATGGGAGGTGGCGCAGATTCGAACCCTCACATCCTTGCCGCTATTACATTCGTTACTTTTCCTCCTACCCAGTCATCGTGGTCCAGGCGGCAGCGTTGCAGACTTCGGATTGGGAATGGGTTCGAACCCTTGGCCGACCATCCTGACCTAGGTTTATCAGGGTTTCCCTGAGTTTCACCAGGTAAATACCGAAATGACACCTTAAGTAGGGTACTAGCCGATACCTTCCCCATCCCGGCCTGGAACAAAGATGTCAAGAGGCCTTCAATAAATTCAGTCCTTTTCCTCGTCAAGTTGTGCTCGCTAAGGAACGTCATTTTCTAGAAGAGAAGAGCTTAAACTGTAGAAATTCACTGACTTGTAACTGCGTTTGTAATAACCGCATGTGGACTGTAGCTATTTGGAGTAGTTATTGTTGAGAATTCATCTCACTCTCGTAGCGCATGCTCTTTGCATTCTTCCTCGAATTCTTTTTCTAATCGATGCAGGACCATGCACTGTTTTTCTGTTTTGTGCACAGGTGACTGTCTGTCTGTCAATTTACAGACACGTGAAGAGCTGAGAGATGCCTTGGAAAATGAAATTCGTGCCTTCTCGAATGACCGGGATTTAAGTGGGAACACCATGATCTCCTGGAATCATCATGAGTTCGAGGTCCAGTACCAGTGCCTAGCTGACGAGGTGCGGATAGGGGAGTATTATCTACGGCTTCTTCTGGAACGAGATGAAAATGAGGAAGAGGGTGTAGATTCACCCATTCGTCGGTCGTAAGTATTCATAAACTTAAATGTTTTGTGTTGAGGAAAAAAACTTGTACGTAGTGTACTTGTAGTGTTTCTACTTTGTATGTACGTGGATTTTCCCTTCCCTGTTTGTTATAACATTCGAAACATTTCAAAAGCTTTGATTCATCTTCAGGAATCACATGAAAAACGAAAACCAATAGAAGGAATGTTACGTTTTTGTAGTTTTAGTCTGAATCCCCAAACTGAGAAATGTCACATTTTTCACAGATATTCCTCGTTTGTAGTGACCACCACATACACAGTTATGACACTTGCTGCACCTGATCGTTTTTTGTTTATAATTTATTTTTTCTTTCTCCCTTGGAGCTACAATGATAACATTCAAATGGCAGATGTTACTGATAAAGCTATCAAAGCCAACTACGGTCAGTGAAATTGAGAAATAGTTGAAAAACTGGTAGGTATCACATTGAAGCAGGAGTGACACTTTTGTGTCCACATTGAAATTAGGATCACGAGCAAGTATATAAACATGAACAATTTAGTTATGAGATCGTTCGTATCTGAAATAACATGAATTGTTATTTTCATGTTAATTGCTCAAAGAATTTTCGAGTATCAGAAAAAAAGAACTAATTTGTGGCACTTTGTGCCACTCGTAAACCTTTTAGGGTTAATATTAATATTCTCCACTGATTATGCTCTAGCAAATACTCGAGATGCTAATCTTCAGTATTGAACTAACATATTCGTTCCCTGCTAAAACAACACACAGATTTCTCTTATCTACGTTTTGTCAGGTAAACGATTCTCACACATGAATTCGCTTTTTAAGTTAATCTTCCAAACGATACTTTTGTGTCGCTATACACAGGTCTCTTTTGTACGGTAAAACCACAAATCTAGTTTTCCTATATTCAAAACTAAACCATGCTAAAAGTGGATCAGTTTTCAATCAAAAGTATTACTGTCTGTTCCGACTTATCATATTTGGCCACTACAATTAGCCACTTGATAGTTTCCTTTTCCAGACACTTCATAAATAACTCGAACACGAATCTAACATCACAAAACACTATATTTACTTGTTGTTTTGTTTGTCCCTATGGTCCCAGAAACTGTTTATTGTCGATTACATACGATGTAACCATTACATGTTTCACTACTTGTAAATGGAAACAGCTTTCTCAGACAGAAGTGGAGTGTTTTCCCTAATTCTTCCACTTTTATATAACTATATTTTCGTTTCATTACTTTATACTACGTTCGTACTGTTTTATTACTCTCTGAGAAAGCTGCTACCACTTAAAAACATGTAACGGCCACATCCGGTATAAGATAATCGATCGTACAGATCATTTCTAGGGTAACAGGTACAAACAAAGCAGTAAGTAAATATATTTATGGGTAGCTCGCGCATAAACATGACTAAAAGCATTTAACACAAAAACGTAACTTAGTCGCAGTGAAACAGTCACCTTTTAATTCTGCCTATCTGGCTTAACTGCTCTCCGTGGTTCCAAAAGCAGACCCCAGGCAAAATATGTAAGGTCTTTCAGGCAACTTGGGGGAAGGCCACTCCAGGTGGATTTGAAATATTGAACCTATTGTGGTTATTGCCACAAGAACAACAGACTACAATACACGTAAGTACAAAGTACAAGCACTTTGAATTGTTATAACCTCCTTTCGACTCATTGTCATTTAGAAGTTGTACATTATGTATTTTGAACAACTTCAGATTCACATAATGAGCGAATGGTTTATGAAAGCATCCTTATTCACAAAAAAACAACCTGAACTAAATTTAGATTAAGGGATGTTAAATAAATCGTGAATTGACATAATAAAATGCAATAAAACATATTTTTAAAATATTTATTCATTTATTTCAACACTTTAAATAATAATAATAATAAACATATTTATACACGTAACTTCCCTTACATATCGAAACACACATTTGTTCATCGAAGTCCCTCTGGCAACAGCATTCCATTTTAGTATCTGGCAACATTGCACCTACCTTGTTTCCGCCCGGGACCGCCATTTGCGATTTCACCTGCAAAGAAAACTGACAAAGGCCATATCTGCGTACGGCTTGTTTTCCCTCAATTTTTTAACCTACCTTTTTACAAGTGAGGAAGCCAATGCATCTATTGGCGAAACTTGTCGTGTCTTTAATCGCCATTCTATTAGACGAGGATGTTGTTCCATGTTGAAGGTAAGCGTATGATTTGGTCCTCGCCACGTAAACTTACTCTAGATCAATAATCAATGCCATTCGCTTTATATCATTATATTGAGATATTGAACATCAGACTGTCCCGAAATGTTGACATACATTTTTAAGTTGCACTAAGCATCTTACCGCCATGGCATTTAACTATTCCAGCAGCAACTAAAGTAAGTCCGTGAAAGTTATTTTATGTTTACTGGCATTCATATTTAAATATTTCAAGTAATACAGAATAGATGGAAAATCCGTCCGTAATTGCACCTTACCAGACAATAGGATTAGGTTTGCTGCAGTAGTTTGATAATGAGGACATTCTCCGGATACTGAAACTGCCCATAGACGATCTTTAATGTTAATACTGACCTGCAGATTGTCATAACCTCACTGTCCAAGTAAAATGTAATTTATAATACTATAATGATCCGCGTGTCTTGAGAGCACATTCAAGACATAAACAATAATAAAATGTGTGTACTACGCTGTGTAAGCAAATGTGTACTAAAAGTGTTATAACGTAAACAAGTAGTAAATGACACAAGCCATCGTAAACATCAATCAGACGACGACAGCAGTTCGATCAAGAACCGAAGATGGAGTTGGCACAGCAGAAGGAGAGACTTTGAGGACCACACCCAAAACGGCCCCTATAAATATCCAGACATCTATGCAACTATTAGCACTCGCTTTCGATCAGGTGGTCACTTCTCTCCCTCTAACCATTCTCAGTAGCTTGTACTGGAACACATTCCCAGTACTCCGGAGCTTGTCCAGGTATATCCTCCTATCCGTCTCTGGGGCTTGCCGAGGACAGATCTTCTACGTGCTCTAACCTAGATACTCGTCCGCTCTCAATTTGCTTGGTTTCGGAGCAATCATGTAGCCCTCGCTGAGCTTCCTTCTAAGCACACATACCTTCGCGGTGGTGCTGACCCTCACATAAAACCAACCACCTGCGACGAGACTACAGCAAGAAGAAATTCAGGGTAGTTATTGTATCAGTACCGGACGGTCTTTTTATTAACGTATTTCGTACTTTTACATTTTTAGTAACCTTTCGTTCTACCTATAAAGCACATTAGATAACCACAGGAACATTACGATACAGTACTTTCTAGAATGTTTTCTTGAATTTTTAGTTCTTTTATTAGAGTGTGGCTCCGAACATCAGGATGTTCCTTTAGTGGTGGCGTAACTTGGGTAACATTGGTTCTTAAAAAGGTAACATTGATTCTTAAAAGGCTTCGTTGCCGTTACGAGGCTGCTTCTTTAAGAGTTTTGTCTGACGCGTGAGGCCAGCGTCCAAGGGATTTCGAGTTCGAATCCCGACTGGGACATGGATGTTCGTGGATTTAAAGAAGCATTATAGTCGTATAATCCGGACGGGCTGAAGTCAATAGTTACTAAAAACAAAAGAAAATATTAAAAATGTATCTTCCCTGTGAATGGGGAACCTTCCGCCACTATGTGTTTAATTTTGTAACTGTTTTTGACCGCTCTGTGCAAGAATAGTGATTGAGGTGTATTGTTATTTTGTTTTATTTGTTGTAGGTACGAGTTTTTCAATGACCTCTACCACCGTTTCCTACTAACGCCAAAGCCAGAAATGAAGTGCATGTGTCTTCAAGCCATGACTATTGTGTATGGAAAGCATTATGAAGATATAGGACCATTCGGAGACACAAAATATATTATTGGTATGCTAGAAAGGGTAGGTACGAATACATCTGAAAATAGGAGTAAGAACATACTTAGAATTAATACTCTTGTTATGTCGATTGTTCTAGTGTAAATGCAGCGCAAATGAAGTTTCAGACCTATTTTGCCTAGGCCCTCAGTGATTACCGTTAACTTGGCCTCCACGATCTAATCCTTAAAGTCGTTACATGCGGATTGACGTTTGGGAGACGACTCAGGTTCAGAAGCTGGTCACGCCTGCTATCCTGACTACGGTTTTCTATGTTTCTTTGTAACATCAGGTGAACACCACGATTGTACCGTGAATTACGGCAAGAAAAACCATCTTTTTTCTTCTCTCACGGAACGTTCACGCTGAATATCTTGAGTTTCCTCTCAGTCACACTAGTTTTATACTTATCGAGCGGCCATAGCTAAGTTGGTAGAGCGCTGGCTTAGCAATCGGAAGGTACTGGGGACGATCCCAGCGGCCGCCTGACTGGGGGTTTTCCTGTCATACGAGGGAAGAACGGGATGGTACTTATTTATTAGGTCCTGGGCCAACATCTCCCCCTTCCACCATGTCCCGACTTAAGCCTGAGATACCTAAAGGTCATGAATAAATTTAGACTAGGTGTGAATACCTTGAATGAAGGGGAGAAACTTTTCTTTCTCCACGAAAAGTTAAGGAATCTGAGAAGGTGTGGTTTAAAATACTGTTAAGACTAGAAAAATGTAAAATTTCAGTAAAGTTTGAAATTCCTTCGATGGTACTTAAATTAATGGCAATTGTAACTTCAAAATTACGTTGGGACACGTTTTGGACATATGGTCTCTTAAAAACTGTGATTTTTAATTGTTTCAGTGACATTGTTGACGTTCTAGCAGGCCAAGCCTGAGATTTTAATTACTTCAGTGACATTGGTCATTGTCCACTTTCCTAGCAAGTCACGGCTGAGTTCTAACCGGTATATATACACTGGTATCCAAAATTAAAGCAAAACTAAACAATTTGGCAAGAGGGATGTTCTTGAAACACATTAATATGACATAGGTCTATAACGATAGCAGAACTGAGAAAGAACAGAACTTGTACATGGAAAATACTTAACATAGTCCAATGTTAGGATAGCAAGATCACAAGCCGGCGTCGGGAAGTGGCGCTCCCATCGCCCAGTCAGTTCTACTGGCTGCAATCAGCCCTGGCAGCTGCCAACATCGTTGCTGCCTATGGGAAGTCCAACAGCAGGGCCAAAGTGCTTCTCTGTTGAGCTTTTTTACTTCCCAGATGCGTAGGGGATTGGCGACCTCATCGCAGGTCTACGGACCGCAACGTGATGACACCATCACATAGCCCGAGTAGCAGACCATCGCTGCTCGTATACGGCGTAGGGAATTGGCGACCCCATCGTCCGGCCGGCTTCTGCTGGTTGCAATCAGCCAAT
>JAGDQP010076755.1:0-10021 GCA_022664845.1 Lepisma saccharinum
TGACTTGACATTGCATGAATGTCTGGGAGATGATTTTTATATTGCTATTTTTACAAAATAAGATTCAAAGTTTACGAGAAAGAGAGCATAACAGCTTTCAACGATAAGCTTTTGATTACGAACTTGTTTCTTTCGGAACTTCAACAAGAGTATAAGACACAGGACAGATCTTTTAAGTTGTCATGCTAATCTCTCATACAAGTTTTCGCTGCATGATGTTAGCTATCATCCAGCTACAGATACAAACCTATCTAACAAATAATACGGGAATTTCTGATTTCATGGTTATCGGCCACTCAGAGGCTTCTTGCCCGATATTGTATAGAAAGCACTCCCCGTGATCTTCAAACATTAACTAAATGAGAGACTGAGAAAACAAACTTCCTATTGGTTTCATATACTAAATCTTCTCTTAAGAAAATATGTTTACAGGAAGCTCCCCATTCAAGCCTGGCTGTATCAAACGGTTTCAATTATTCCCCCATTTTGTCAAAGCAGCCATTTTCACTTAGCCCTACACACTAAGTCTACACACTCGTGGTCAAAGTCAAAGGAAATATCGTGAAAGCACTCATCACAAATTATACTAAAGCAAGGTGTCCATTCTTCAAGACTTGACAGCACACAGTCGACACCCACCTCAGCAAATGTACACTCACAGCTAGCCATTGTTTCCTGATTCAGTTGCAGCAGACTAAGTCACAATCGAATCGTCATGGCAATTTATTCACTTCATCAACTAATCAGATTATTTAAATTCAAATGACATCATTACCTAGTATGCTAGTGTTTGTTTGCTTAGTTCTTGTTACAACTCTACAAAAATGCTATTTTATTCATAGAGCCTACTGGAGCACGAGACGAGTGTATTAACACTTTTAAAAGTTTTGTAGTCACTAAGTTCAGCTTTGGATACTCCTTTTGCAGTTCGTATCCTGTGAGATATGCAACCTAACAATACTAGTAAGATACTTTGCTTTTGGAAATGTACTCTAACATCCGAACATATCAGACAATAAGAAAACTAGGTGATATCATTTTATTAAAATAATCCATGGTTGGCAACACTTAAAAGTTTGGTATAAGTTGGCAACTCTTGTTGTCGTTGCTGAATTACTATACAAATGGTAAAGAATAACTTATTAAATTATTTTAAGATGGAAACACTGTTAAGTGTAAGATGACAACACTGCTTGTTCAGCAATGCCAGCTGGCTGTGATATTCTCTCACAGACTCTTTCCCCCACCTGTCTCCTACTCTTCCTGTTTCAAGTAAACATATGGTTGCAGGCTGTGAAAGCAAGGCATGGACTTCCGGTGTGCAGTGCTAGTTTCTTAGTGTCTGTGTGTGTGTGTGTTTGTGTGTGTTTCTGACGGGGTTCTGCAAAAGTTGGCATATGCGGGGAATGTCCTTGCATCTGGCGATAACATTCATCGGTCAAGTCCCGTAAACTTAGGAAATATTCTTTCATTATACTACCTAAGATTCTGCCAGGGAAATATATAAAAGTAAGTAATTATAATTTCTCAATACCCATCTATTTGTCTTTATCTACCTTACAAAACACTATATACAAAGGCTATAGCCAGTTTAATTCATTAATATATTCAATACAAGTCAGCTATATGGTCTCAGGAAAGGTAGTTTTATCAACCCGTGTCGTATAAGGAGAGAGTACATTGTAATTCTAAGATGTCAATCACTTGAATTGACACAACAAGCAGTCCAACAGACCTCATTTTCTTCTTATATTATGAGTAAATGTGGTTCCAAACACCCTTTTTTGGCTATAATCAGCTCTTTCTAGCTTTCATTTGATTCAAAGTAGTGCAAATGCTGTTTATCTTCTTAACCAAACAGTCTTTTCGAGCATAACGTACATGCAAAATCGTTATATACTCTTAAAAATACAACTGAAAGAGTAGATGGTATCTAAAAATCATGTTCAAGCTACTTCAAATGTGAATTTTCTCGCTATATATTGTTCGGTATTATATAAATCCACGCTTTTCACCTTC
Source organism: Lepisma saccharinum (assembly GCA_022664845.1). Lineage (NCBI taxonomy): Eukaryota > Metazoa > Arthropoda > Insecta > Zygentoma > Lepismatidae > Lepisma > Lepisma saccharinum. The sequence continues at coordinate 2,020 of JAGDQP010076755.1, forward strand.
AAATACACGTTCAACCTAGTTTCAATGACGGTTTTCTTGTTACGTATTGACTACATATGGTTCTTAGGACCTCTCTTTGTATTAATAAAGCGCGTAATATGGGCAATTTTAATTTACCAGAGTTGATTTCTCAATTAATATGCAAACTGTGTAAGTAAAATAATGTCTACACTCCATTCTGAACAGTCTCTCACGCGAGAAAATCGAAACAATGAGTCCTTCGTACCATATTTTTCGTGAAGATATAGTTTGTTTCTCTACTATTCGTGTTGAAATACCTATTTCAATGTTGTATATTAACAAAATTGTATTGCACATGGTCAAATTCGGGTAATCATCCATCTTAGTGGCGCCATTTTCATATTCAAGAACTTGTTTTGTAACAACTAACCTCTAATATGGCGTTATTCTCGTATTTTCAGGTTTCAAAAGTATCTTAAAGACTAGTTTTCTGCTTAAAATCATGTTTGAATATCTCTTTCATAGTGCTTACCGATAAATAAGAGGACTTCATTCTCTAAGTTTCACATCAATTAGTCCTTTTCGTGTTTAATTAAACCTCTTTCTACTTCAAATGTTACTTTTCTCCCTATATATTGACTGGAAGAAGCCCCTTCCTGATAACAAACACCGAAATAGTTGTAATTTCATCTGAGAAGTCGGCTTTAGGCACATATAATCATGTTTGTGCTATAGATTACCACTAAATAATTCTTTCCAGGGGTAAAATACAGTGCAAGAGTCATTTCTAGTTAAATTATCTGTTAAATAAGTTCTCCAAAGTGATAGTTTGAAGTTTAATTCATTCTTTTCCTATTTCAAAAGAGGTCTTTTCTCCTAAAAACGCCAATGAATACCTAAGTAAAGCAGGAAATAGCCTTCAAAACAGTTGCTAATCGGATAAGTTCTACTTAAACATGCGTGACAGAAGACGTATTATATAGGTTTCCATTGCAAAAAACAATAAACGCTTTGTATTAGGTTAAAATCAGATTTCAAATATGGTCCAGATGCGTCTCGTATGCTATTCAAGGAATAATCAGCCTGTATTAACGTAGAATATCTTAAAAGTAGCGTCTATAATTCTGTTACATAGTTTTTGCATGTCCTCTGAGACAATATATATCTAATATTTCAACTTAAAATAGATTTCTATAGTTCTTTGTACACTTTCGGTACGCTAAGTAGCTCACAAATAGCGATATTGTAGTAATTTCGACTTTAAAAATCTTAAGAAACATCTCAAAAGTAAAATATTAGGAAAACTTTTGCTTACAAATGCATTAATCACATATCATACAGTTCTTTGTGCACAATAAATGCACTCCTAGTGTTCAAATTATTCGAGAATTGGTACTAATTCAGTAATTTCGGTTTATATTGACTCAAGTCGCACGGTTCTACATGTAAAATATGTATATTTCATCGTCTCAGGACTTCAAATCATTCATTTATACAAATAGAGGTGTGAAAACAAGCAAAAAACACTTCTTATGCAGAATAATCACATCTCTGGAGTAGAAATTAATCATAAAAGATGATAGTATTATAGCAAATAGATATATTCACATTATGTATACATATTTTTTTATATAAAGCTATCGTTAGATAGATTATCTTTGAATATTTATCCTAACTATGAAATATATTTCGTATGAAACCTCACCGTTTCTTCTACTTAAATATTCAGGAAGAGTTCGTATAAAAATCACGCATTTTTCTTACCATCTAGTTGACACAACATCAGAAAAGGTTTCTACTTCCTTGAATCTTCTCAAGCACTGCGAAAATTAAAACGATATTTGACGCGTGCCCCAACAGATGCCACAGCAACAATTAATGTCTGGGCAGACACACTTCTTTTCTCCACCCTTCTCCAATCCACGCGACCAAATTTCCGGTTCACACGGCCAGAAAATTCTCAGGCTTGTCTCTGGGGTCAACGGATTGAACCTTGGCCCTAAAGCTGAAGCTTTATGCGGAAGGAGATGACAGTTTGTTAAAATTAATGGCCAAAAATCTCAAATTATGAGCCCAGGTGCTTCCGTTTCGGTGGGTGGGCTCGGAGATTCTTGGCTTACACTACTGACCAGCGCTTCACATCTTACGAAAATGGCTTGATGACTGGTTGATGCAGCACAAGAGGCACAGTTTTTTTTGGTCTGGCATCCACACATTGCCGGAACGATGGCAGAAATGTATCGCTAGCGATGGCCAATACTTCGAATAAAATAGTTCTTAGCATTGTCATCCAAGCACTGTGTCTTTTCTGTACATAAATTACGATTTCATATTTACACACCTGCTGGTTGTCAGAGGACAATTGAACAGAAGGGAGTCAATTTGGAGAAATAATATAAATTATATGGTATTATTCCTGATTGAAATAAATATGTTCCAATGTATAAATATTTATGAACCACGATCTGTATCTTTTTATGAGAGTTTTCAAAGGATTGTTTGTTACTAATATTAGCAATGTAGGTATCTCGTTTCTATCTATATTAAGCTATTATGATTTGTGAGTTCTATTATTATTATTATTATTGGAAATAAATTATAATATATACAGAGAGAGAGAGAGAGAGAGAGAGAACAAAAAAACTGTTAATGTCTGATTTGCAAGATTCAGTGTCCCTCGCACTCGGCCACTGACTTTCCAGTCCCCGTGACACAAACAATTTACTTCCCATGTCATGACATTACACGCAACTTCTTCGTTGAACTTTACTTATTTTTTTTTCAGTGTCAAAACAAAGGAGTGATGAATCAGTTGTACAATTCCCACCCAGACAACAGGAGTTCAATTTGCATATCTGAGGTTCATGCAACTACCATCGAGGACACGCACCTAATGGAAAGAACGTGGTTCGGTTCATTACGGCACAGGTAATTGACAAAGGATGTTCATTAATGTTATCCTTCACCTGATTTCATTAACAAGTATGTAACTAGAGAAATATATTAGTACTAATAACAATAAATGTAAGTGTAAATGAAATTCATTTAATAGCTATGAACTAATACCGCACTAGATATAGCGCTAAGAAAAATAGAGTAATGGAATATGTACAAGCACTTTAGCAGATCTTTGTACCTATTGTTTCTTGCTAGATAAACATTTGGGTTTGAAGTGGCCGGGCATTCGGCAAAAGTCACATTGCTTACCGATTATGCCTTGTTTACATTACTAACATTTTACCATGGTGAAACTTATGGGTAAAACTAACTTGCGTTCACATTACCGAACTTAACTTAGTTATCGTGCTTGTACTACCATTATCTGTAAAGAAATAGGTTGAGGTTTCCGTGGTTGATTATAGAATCTGCTTATTATACGGGAGAGGATTAAATTATAAAAAATGAACACAAATGAATTAATTGTAGCGTCAAATTTTGTAGATTAGTTCTTCCATCATTCTTTTATACTTTAAAAGTGATACGCATCACTAGCATACTATATATTCCTATAAAGAAAGAAATAAACTCACGAAGTGATTCGTGCCTAATGACTAACTTGCGTTTAGACAGTCGTTTCTTACTAACGTTACAAGATAACCGTCGTAAGTTGACGCTAGTTAAATTTGAAACCCGCGTTAACGGTAACTACCGTTTACCTTACTAAAATTAACTCGGGTTAACGTCAACCATGGTAAAATGTTAGTAATGTAAACAAGGCATTACCGAACGCCAGATATCAGCATAAAAAACTGAGTTTGTGTGTGAAATATTAGGTGCCATTGACCAGTGGGTGAAGAGAAATTGTTGATACAATAGTCAGATTCTTGTCTATGGTGAGTGATATAAAAGTGTTGAAATACCATTATATTTTTAAGTTGCTGAAAGAAATGGAAAGCAAATACATAGTAATGGGTACCGGGTGGAAAACGCTTCCTTGTGGAGGGTATATTCTTCATGACAGCCATCTTGTAGTCCGCCATATTGAATCTCGCTTGATTTTCTTAAATGGGAAGGGGGTCGTGTAATATGTCATTCTGGGCTAAAATTTTATTAAAAATACGTTTCTGAAGTCAGTTTTGTCGTAAATGTAATATTGTGAAATATAAGGGTATGTGACGCGGGCATGGGGTAATGATTCAATAGCCTGGAAACAACTATTTTGCCTTGAGATAACGACTGAAATGAAACCGAAATGCGTATAAATCCATATCGATAGGGCTCTATACTCAGGAGCAATTTGTGTGCATTTAGGTTTCACTTCCGTCGTTATTTCGAGAAAAAATATGTGTTTCTAGGCTATTGTATCATTACCCCATGCTAGCGTCACATACCCTTATCTCTCACAATATTACATTTACGACAAAACTGACTTCAGAAACGTATTTCTCGTAAAATTCTAGCCCAGAATGACATATTACACGACAGCCTTTCCATTTAAGAAAATCAAGCGAGATTCAATATGATGAACTTCAAGATGGCGGTCATGAAGAATATACTCTCCATAAGAACGCGCCTTCCACCCAGTACCAATTACTGTGTATTTGCTTTCAATTTTTTTCAGCAACTTAAAAATATAATGGTATTTCAACACTTCTATATCACTCTCCACAGACAAGAATCTGACTACTGTATCATCAATTTCTCTTCACTCACTGGCCAATTGCACCTAATATTTTACACGCAAGCTCAGTTTTTTATGCTGATTTTAAATATGTATTTATCTTCTAGATCTGAGTGTCCACTTGAAATAGTGTTACTTGTTAGTTAAATCATCTATAAATTTCTTTTAAAACAGTATAGTCCTTTCCTGAAACATAGTATCACGAATCCTCGGTCACATTCATCTATAAATTTCTTTTAAAACAGTCTAGTCCTTTCGTTAAACATAGTATCACGCATCCAGGGCCATATTCCTTTCTGCTCTGAGCCATAGATACCTAAAGGTCATAAACATTCAATCGTACGACTGAATATTGCAATATATTTTTCAGACTTTCATCTCCACTCAACTTTTCCGTGGACGGTTATATCATTAATTGTGTTTATAGTGGTACTGAGTTTATAATATTGGCAGTTTTTCTGTACACCGACGTGTGATGTCTGCATCTACTTAGAGTGATTCTTTTTCTGTTTTCGCAGTATGATATCATTACTTTTTGTACCCACCATCATTATCATCTTCATCTTTTTATTTTTTATGTGCATTTTGTGTGTGGTGTGCTGTTCTCCAACGTCTCCAGTACAACATCGACTACTGAACGTTTCATCTCCTATTCCCATGGAAACCCCACAACTACAAAACGGACACCATGATACATTTAGAAGAATACTTTCCCCCCTAGTGCAACTCCTGTATCAATAAGTGCTATGATCTATAAGTTTTAATAATTAACCACGAGTGACAACACCACCCCGCCCTTGAGTGAGTTGACGTTGTTGCAAGAACTGATCCTGCTTGTGTTGTGGGGATAACTGTATGTATCATATCAACGAGATTCTATATCGCTGTATAATTACATGTATTTCTTCCTATTTGTGGACCTAGTGTTTTTTTACATATATAACTGTTCTCTACATTTTTTACAAAATGCCTATAATTTTCAGTGGTTTGATCACCTACTCCATCACCTACGGCATTTACTATTATTGGTGCTACATTTGTTATAAAAATTACCTTCTAGGCAATTTGTTTTCGAAGGTGTAATACACCCTCCATTCCAAAAGAAACCGAACGTTTTAAAAAAACAAAAAAAACAATGTACATTTTGGAACAAATCATTTTTATTAATCAATGTATTCCCCTTCTGCATCGATACACATATTTGCACGCTCCAACAAGTTGTCAAACGACTTCTCCATGTCCTTTATTGGAATGGTCTTTAGGACGGCGGTCGTCGCCTTCTCAATGGCTTCAATCGATGCGTGCCACTTTCCTTTCATCGCCAAATGCAGTTTCGGGAACAGATAGAAATCGCACGGAGCGAGATCTGGTGAATAGGGCGGATGATGCAAACGAATAATGTGATTTTTGACCAAAAATTCAGTTACAAGTCGCGAACGATGTGATGGTGCATTATCGTCCAAAAGAGTCCAACTGCCGATTTCTCGATATTCGGGCCGAATACGACGAATTCTTGCCAGCAAACGCTTCATGACGCCCAAGTAAAACTCTCCAGTGACTGTCTGGCCGGGCTGAACAAATTCTTTGTGGATAATTCCTTTTGAATCGTAAAAACAAATCAGCATCACCTTAACTTTTGACTTCACCAAGCGACTTTTTTTGGGTGGTCCTTCATCCGGCGCTCTCCATTCAGCACTTTGCCGCTTTGTTTCGGGCTCATAGTCAAAACACCACGTCTCGTCACCAGTTACAATCGATTTCAAGAAGTTTCGATCCTGCCGAGCACTTTTAACAATGTCTTTGCAATGCGCAATTCGATCAACTTTTTGGTCTTCGGTGAGTTTGTGTGGTACAAACCGCGAATTAACCTTCTTAAGGCCCAAAACTTCGGTCAAAATGCGGTATGCGGTTGTTTGAGGAATGCCTAATTCCATTTCAATAACTTTCACCGACGCTTTTTTGTTATGTTTGATGAATTCACGCACTTTTTCGATGTTTTCTTCCGATAATCCGGTTCTGGGACGGCCTGATCTTTCGCCATCATCCAGCGTCTCTCTACCCGATTTGAATCGCCTGAACCACTCGTAAACTTGCGTACGGGATAGACACTCATCACCATATGCATTTTGTAGCATTTGGTGCGTTTCAGTAAAAGGTTTACCCAGTTTAACACAAAACTCAATTGCAGCTCGTTGTTTGAAACTCATTTTCCGACCGATGTACACAACACACTGACAGTTGAAACGCAATAACTTTGTTGCCGTGCATCCAAATGTCATGACATTTATACCAGTTGTCAATGAGGGACTACGCCATCTACCGGTAAAATATTACAACAGATGGCACTAGTGGTACTATTTGTTTTCAAAAGTTCGGTTTCTTTCGGAATGGAGGGTGTATATCGTGCATATGACTGCTGTCAACATACAGCAGACGACAGCAGCCAACAACAGTCACATGCTTCTGAAGCCAAAGAACCTCATTCCCACCAACGCCACCTACCAGAGTCGCCGAGAATACCCGAAGATTTTGGATATAAAAAGGAAGACATCAGGGACCAGGAAATCATTCTGCTTTTGGGGTGACCATCCTAAATTCTTATCTCCTACCTGCTGTTGGGGTAGGAACCCCCATCCTCTCACTCTCTAGTTTCTGTTGGGGTAGGAGCTCTTAGACTAACGATATTTAGTTCTAATTATCAGGTCCCGGACACTCTTTTATCATTCGGAACAAACATTGTAAAGATATATTGTAATATATGAATTATCTATTTTGTAATTTAAAAAAAAAACAGTTAAGGGTCTAGATCTCGTGTACTGTCATTGTCTCTATCGAAACACTTGATACCGCTAAGGAATATTACGATATAATTTGTTCCAAACCTGGCTATAATCGAGAGAACTTCTTCTGCACAACTTCTCATACTTTTGGTCACATTCCAATCTCTGATATTTCTTGTACTATTAATATCGTGCTATTTAGATCCATTTTGAGTTTCATTAACGTTAACTTTCGTAACGCTAGTTTCCTTTAGGTTTTGTACCGAGTCTATTTCATACAAGCTAATTACGCGTAATATCAAATAAAGAATGTTTTCCTTAAAGAAAATCATATGGGTGGCTAATCTTAACTTTAGCCCATCTTAATATATCAAAATTAATATCATTCCAGCATGTTCAGAAGTGAGCATAAAATACATTCCAACATTACGTAATGTTTCAAACTTCAACTTTCCATTAGGTTCCATTGCAGTAAACATCGTTTAACAAGTATATTGTATTCTTTGAGCTCTCATAAGTAAAGTACCCGAAGTGAGGACTCGAGTTGCTCATCAAGTGATACCTTAAATTGAAGCTAGTGACGAGTATAGTACACCTCTGAAATCCTAGCTGCAGAGCTCCAGAAATAAAAAGGTTATGG
>JAGDQP010076756.1:0-10021 GCA_022664845.1 Lepisma saccharinum
TACAAGCAAATATCACAGGTTCGAGTCTTCAATCTCTTAACGTCAAGACAACTCTAAATATTCTTGGTGTAGAATGGCATAGTGACTTTGCTACTACAGTGACTAACGCAGAAAGAAGACTTTTAAAAAACTTCACTATTGACACCTTAACTTATAATAAATGCCTTTCTTCTTTACTGGATAGAGCCAGATTTCTCAATACGTTCGTATTCAGTAAAATGTATTTTCAATTGCAGTTGTTTCCAGTTTCGAAATTATTTTGGGCTCAAGTTCACAAATATGTAGGATATTTTCTTTGGTTCAATCAACTTCTTCGTACTCCGAGACCGATATTATATAAAAGATTGGAAGAAGGAGGTATTCAGTTGAAAAATATTCAAATTCAGGCTAAAGCATTGCTTTCACATAGATTGATTCAGGTCCTATGTAATTACACTGATAACTTTTCTTCGGATGCTTTACTTTTAACTATCAGGGACATAGACCTCAACGCACCGGTTAATATTCGATCGGTACAAGGTCCTATGAGGACTTTCTCTTCCGAGTTGATAGAATTGGTTTACGCCATTATTGGTAAAATAACTATGGAAGATTATTCAGTGAAAGACTTATATAAATATTTTAATGAAAGAGCATTATCAGCTCCTGTTGCACACGGTACTGTTAAGAGTGCTGACTGGTCAATGATCTGTAAAAATTTGGCCGTTTTGAAATTTGACTCTGTATTACACCATCATATGTTCCTACAAATCTATCATTTAGAGTATTTTGGAAGTAATCTTTATAAAAAAGGTATTCGAGATTCTGAAGCATGTAGCAAATGTAAATTGAAAGAGACGTATCGCCATAAATTGATAGAGTGTCATTAAAAGGGACCTATTTGGACTAAATTTTTGACAATATTAGGTCGTATTTTACGAGTAAACACGAAAGAAATGACTTGTGAAAATATATTTGCAGAACCCAGTTTCAGGTTGTTTCCACCTGCAAAACAGAAATTTACCATGTGGCTCATAGCACAAACTTTGTTTATTTTCAAATTTGAACATGAATGGCAGGATGAAAATTGGTACGTTGATTTTTTATTGTATAAAAATCGCAGGTTGAGTTCATTTTATAAAGAGACTGGTTTTGCTTCATATCATAAGGTGTTATATTAATTATTATCTTCGTTGGTTTATTATTGTTACGGTTAAGTTTTCCTTTTTCAACTCTATATTGTAATTTTTGTCGATTTATCTTTGCCTTTTTGTATTTGGTTTTTTGTTAAATAAATGGTATTTAAAAAAAAAAGTCGGTAGCGCGCTCGACTTCAATGCGAGCGGTCCCGGGTTCGATTCCCGATGAAGGCTCAAATATTTCGGTGTTGACCCAGCATCGTGAGGACAATTGGGGAGCTGCTGTGAATAAAAGACAGTGGCGATCACAGTGAGAGCTTCGGCTCTCCTCTCCCAACCCGTCTGGTCAGCGTGGGAGCAGTAGACCAACTCCTCCCTTCGGGGAGAGGCCTCATCCACTAGTGGATTGAATATGGCTGTGATTTATTTATTATGTTACACAGTGTCCTGCTTTGGACATCAGGCAAAATGGGCACTTTACGGAAGTTCCAAAAATTCACTGATTAGAAGAGCAGAATTCAAATCCGAAGTCAATAGTTCGTATCTAATTACATGAAGCCAGTGAATTTTTTTTGCGTTTTTAATCTATCTAAAGGGTATTCTAAAATGTTTATTTTAAAAAAAATACATTTCCCACTTCTGTAAAATGTAGGATATTTTTTTAACTTTAAAGTTACTTTCTAACGATTACAATAAGTAAATTATGTATCTAAAATTAAGTTTTGTAGGAAGTTTAATAGTCTATGTATTTTCAATAATTAAGGAGTAGCACTGTCGCCTGACACGGTTGAGGAGGACCTCATACTGTTATCTGAGCTGTATAAACAAGAGCGCAAAGTCTTGGATTGTTGTTGCACTTAAAATTCTGTCAATACAATAAGAATAGTTCATTTAGTTCACTGTACAATTATTTTATAGATTCTGTAACGAAATATGTATAATATTTTCTATCTTGTTCCAGGGAATATGAAAATGCACACGATCTGAAACGCTCTCCATGTTATGCGTTTCTTTGAAAGGAAGGAAGTTTCTAAGATCCCTTAATAAACATAATGATGAAAGAGAAACGTAACTGGAGCTTAAGCAATGGGTAATGTTGACGAAGATGATGCATTGAAGCATCGCATTGACAAACTTGGCTTTAAGCCACAGAAGGAGAAACCCTATAACATGTTATTACCATATTCGGATCGACTGGATGGTGAATCGTCAGAGTTCCTTGCTGCTATAAAAGCTAATTTGGAGAAAGCAGTTTTGATGAGAGAATTGCGTCCAGGATGTGAATTCTGGACAGCAAGATTATCAACCTATATCAAACTATATGGACTGAAATTCTCCAAAGAAGACCATATTGCGTTTATTAATTTGTTGTACGAACTTACCACAATACCCAATTTGGAACCGTTGCTAATCAACGAATTTGCGTCGTTACTAGTAAAACTGCTAAAGAAGAGACAACTGGTTTCTCGTGATGAACTGGTTTTACCTTGGAGACCTTTATATGATTTATGCACAAGAGTAATGGACACGTCGTATGTAAGATTAGGAATATATCGATATTTCTCGCTAAACAATATACTTGAAAGTTTGATTCTTGAACTAAACTCCTCATTAGACGACATAATGGATGCTTTGATTTATGCAGCAACACATTCCTTACCCAGTACTTTAGAAACGTTGATTCACGTGGCGAAATTTTACTTCCCTTTATCAGCAACTCAAGAAATGCTTGATGAATGGAGACCAGTCTTGTGTCCTTTCTCTTCGTCAATGGGAAATGCAATGAGAAACCTTGAATGGTTTCTGCCGATTGCTCTTCCACCAGACAAAAACCATTTGGGACATGAGCTTTGGTTAAGTGAACTGATGAAACTATGGGAAGTGTTCCACAATGATACGAGTTGGGAAGGGGATATTATGTGGTTGATAGCTCGACTTGCATACCATAACATTGGTTACATTGATTGGGAACCATATGTTCCTGTAATGTTTGCAAGATTCCTTCGCAACTTTAATTTACCAGTGAAGTACAAGGCAATTGACACCTCAAAATATCACACTTTAGAAACACCAGCTATTGCGTTATGGATAGTGTCAGTTGTGGGAAAAAACAGTAGTGCACAAACATATTTGGATAAATTTATGAAAACTTTGGAATCTTATTTTTACCCTGCGAATCGTGGTTGGTGGATAGCAAGTTTAGGTGAACTTGTGAAACATTTACCATTATATTTCATCACACGATTGCATAGGGAGAGATACGAGAAAGACACGTGGCAAACGCCTATTCCTGATAGTTTTAAGTTAACAGATGATGATGTAACTAAGTTTGTCGAGTCAATGAAGCCTGCGGTTATTCAAACTTTCTCCTCTCATAATGCAAACATGTTTTCGAATCAAGCGTTACTTTACCTAGCAACATTACGACCTGAATTAATCATTCCATCAATTCTTGAGAAAATATATTCCACTTTGGAAACGTTAACAGAACCTCACAAAGTAACTGCAGCTATGCAGTGCGTAGCTGCAGTGACAAGACCAATTGTTCAGGGTGGTACTTTTAAGGAAGGCCCAAGTCATGTTTTACCATTGCTTATGGGAATATTACCAGGCATTGATCCAAATGACACTGAAAAGTTCATTTATACTTGTGTATTGGTTTCGGCGTTTGTCACTATGGTTCCTATAGTAGACTGTTCTAGTGCCAGTGATTATTGGAGTGACTTAACTGAAGATGAACTATCTGCATGTATATCAACAGGAAATTTTGAAGAATTTGTATTGCAGTTCTTGGATCGTATGTTTGCTTTAATAGACAGTAGTGTTATACAAGAGACAAGGTTAGAATCTAAAGGTGAGAAAAGTGATCTTGAAGCAACGTTTGAGGAGATATTACTTGGAACCTGTTCAGATGTTTTGGAACAAGCATCCCCTTCCATTTTTCTCTCTGCATTAAATAAGCTTCAGTCGTTTGTTACAGGACGTATTTTAGAAACAAATATAGGTGGTCATTTAGTTGCTACTATATGTCAGTCATTTGTAGAAGCAAATCCCAAAGAGACATTTCAGTTGCTACTTCCTCAAATAAATGGTCTTATTTTGTCTCTAACGGAATCTGAAGAAGTGCTGAAAGAGGAACATTTGGATCAGGAACTTCTTTTTAACCTGCTTTTATTATCAAAGTGTGTTTGTTGCCAAGGGAAACACCTACTAACATATGGGCCACAATTGATACAAATATTGGATCGTACTTTGCATCTAGTGTGCAAAGAAGGTTATCTTCTAGCATGTGAAATACTGAGGCAAATGCTCGCATCACTTACGATCCTTTCTCCTCTTGAAATCCGTAGTTCCCCTAATTTATTTGATAGACCGATAAGTGAATACCTACCTATTAGAGATTGGGGAAAGGCTGGTGATATTCACGAGTTAGGACTTAAGTGGTTCATTCCAGGGACAGAAGAAATAGCCTGCGTACAAACAATTGTATCTAGATATCTTCCTCCTGAAATTGAGTGCATTTTTAAATTCGTTAACGCTGAAGAGGCACTAACGAGAGATCAACTTGAACGCAGCCTTCGCATAATTCTGAGTATATTTGGTTGTGGATCATTCCTACCATCATGGGAAGAGGAACCACTAAAGCTATTGCAGAGTTGTGTACCACTCGACTTAATTAATTTTACTGTTGGGTTAGAGCATAAGCGTGTCACAATGCCAGATGGAAATAATATTCGCAAAATTGTTTCAGATTGTATGGATTTGCTTTTGGACAAAGTCCTCAGTTGTAAAGAAGATGACACAAAATGTCTCTTACGGATTACAGATATCTATGACCATATATTGTTTGGTAGACTTATGGAAAAGAGGTTCTATAATGTTGATTGGGAAGGTTACTATTTAGAGAAACATATTTTGGAGGATAAGTTAGTTGGCAATAAGAAGCATTTAAGATCTATTTTAATACACAGAACTGTTTTGCAACATACATTACGATTAAAAGAATCTGCCAACGTTAGTCCTACTCCTACCCACAAGAAAATAATGGTTAATCTTTTTAAACTTAGTACGAGTCGTTATAGCAAAGTAAGATCCAGAGCTCAACAAGTATTATTTACTGCCTTGTTCCGTTTTCGCTTTTCCTATTCATTGATTATACCGGAAATAGTTAAGTGTCTAAAGCAAGAAGCTCTTTCTCATGAAGAACTGAAGGGTACTCTGTACGTTTTGCTGGGTCCTCGAGAACATCCTCTAATAGTACAGCATGACTGGGAAAATATTGCAGCACTATGGCTTACTGTAATTCAAACACCTCCTTCAGAAAAGTTGTCTGTGGTTAATTTGTTAACTAAAGTAACTGAAATGGTTCGCAGTCATTTTCCAACAATAGCTATCGATGAAGATATTCCGGACAGGTGTTTAGAGGCTGCTAGACGTCTCTGTGCTGAAAGACTTCAGACTGACACTGCTGGTGGGATAGAAAAGCTCGAAGAAAGAAATCAAAGCAATAGAAGAACATATTTAACTTTAGTCGATTCTTTGTTAGAAATAATAGAGAAAGGGAGCTTACAGTGGCGCTATTTTGAAATGGGTGTTAATTTCTTACGTGATCTTGTACATCCAGATATTCCATATGCTTCGAATGTTGTAAGATTTTTCCTAAATACACTTATCGACGACTCATTACGACTGAGAAAGATTGCTATCCGTGTTACGTTACTTATTTTGAAACAGCAAAAGCGGCCACACAAAAAGATTAAAATAAATCCACATAATTTTTATCCAAACAACAACAACAACAAGAAAAATGAAAATATTTGTCCTGGCAACAGACCAAATAATGCCTGGCTACAATATAATAGCAAATACATTCCAAAAACTAAGGACGAATGGGAGAAAAGATATTTTATTCATAAAAATTTTCATGGTTACTATTGTTGGCCCGAAGCATTAGAAGTATATGCTCCATCAAGTGAGCAACCAAAACTTGATCGAACTTGGGAAGAATTAAATGATGTTGAGAAAGAAATTCACAATTTCTTTAGCACTCAAGGGAACATTGATATGCTAGTGGAATACTTCTCCATGGAAGAAAACAAAGGCCTAGACATGTTTAATGATTGGAAGTTCTTAATGTTTAAAGCATTATTTCGTAACCATGGAGATGAATACCTGAAATACTTCAAATCCCACTTAGAGAGACTGGTTAAAGACAAGAACGAAAACTGTCAGATATTTGCAGCAGAATTTATTGCAGGACTGATTCGTGGAGCCAAACATTGGTCCTTTGATAAACTACAATCTTTGTGGAAGTTTTTAACACCTATTATCAGAACAGCATTAGCAAACATAACTGAAGAAACAGTGAGTGATTGGGGAAAATGTTTTACATCTGCTTCGTATAACAGAGATCCAAATCACAATCATTGGCTTCTGGAAATTCTTATTGAAGAACCCCTTGAAAATGAAGTTTCTGCCGTTGCATGTGGGAAGCTGGGTTCACTTCAATGTGCTTTAAATCAACAGGAATGGAGAGAAGCAGAGCTCTTGTATAGATTGCTGGAATATTTGAGACCATACTTGGCACATGAACTCCAAAGTATCAGAGGAAGTGTAGCAAGTGTACTCAGCAACATATTCCATCCAGATATCGTATATCATGAAAGACTACGCACAACATCTCCACATATATCGGATTTCGTATTTGACATTCTTCCTAAACTAGAGGTGTTATACCAAGATAACTTCGAACTTTTAGTGACATTCAAGGATAGTAATATTTTGGAAAGAGATCAGAATTTAGGTGCAAATTCTAAGGCAATTGTTAGAAACCAGGAAAATATGGAAGTTAGTTCAGAAGAAAGGGAAATATCTATAAGACTTCTGAAAACTATTTGCATCTGGATCGCAGAAAATATTAGTGGCTCTGTCTACGCTACGGTTTCTGAGTTTTACAATTTCTTCCCCCTTGTTTCAGTGATGGAAAGTAACGAAACAGATGAAGATCTCGGGAAACATTGTAGAGTTATGCTTGCCAGTTTAGCGCAAGCCTTCACGCTACCAAAACATGTTCCAGTAGTTTTCGCATCTGTTAATATGGTAGCCAATTGTGAATCTTGGTGGGCGAGATCTTCTTGTCTAAGTTTTCTCCAAGTATTTGTTTTTTATAATATGCCTATTATTATGAGTGAAAAAAAATGGGCAGAGCAGGTGATAGATATAGTTCTTAAGTTACTAGAAGATGAACGATTGGAAGTTCGAGAGAAAGCTGCAGAAGTCTTAGGAGGATTGTTGCATTGTGATTTTATTCCTTCAGCAATGGAGTTACTCGATTTGTTTAAATCGACATGTAAATCTACTCCTAACAACACTAAAACCTTGATTATACGACACTCTGGAGTACTAGGAATATGTGCTTTTATAAATGCTCACCCGTATGATATCCCAGATTACTTACCAGACATTTTTGTGGAGCTTGAAAATCACTTCAATGATCCGCAACCAATTCCATCAACTATAAGGAAAACTTTAAGTGATTTCAAACGAACTCATCATTGTAATTGGGAAGATGAGAAGAAGAAGTTTACGGAGGATCAACTAGCTATCATTTCCGATCTTGTGGTTCCTCCAACATATATTGTATAGCTGATTCGCATGTGCTTCGTGTTTCCAATACTATGTTCTACGATTAAAATTGCGAACATTCTGCAAGTGTAATAAAGATATAGCAGGTCCATGTAAATAATTGTAAGTAAGAAAAATAAACAGGATTAATGGAAAGTTTTTATTTGATTATATTTTGTCGCAATTTAACATGTTGCAAATAGCAAAGAAGAAGATGCTCTCATTAATGATCAAAGCAGTTGTAATTTTGAGAAACAGAATTGAAGGGCTTAGTGGAATAAGGGGCTACCGCAAAAGTATGTTTTCGAGATATCTGTTTTATTTAGATTCTCTGTAACTTTTGCACAAAAATACCAATCAGAAAGAATTTAAGGTATTGTATTGGGTAGGTATTAAACTAACTATCTGTAAATATAGAGCACAATATGGTGAGTTATAGTATATGGAAATATAATAGACAAAATTTTCAATACATGAAGTGAACTTTCAAACACATGAATCAAGTGACATTCAAACAAGATCATGTCTATTGTTCTCTCTTCCTTCACATCCATTATCTGATTTCAAATTTAAATAGGTTAATGAACTGGAGATATAAATTTTAACGTTAACAGTACGTCACGAAGTTCAGCAGTTTTGGTTGGTCTTAGTTCCAAATCTCTACTTGCGTTACTATGTGGGTTTCCTTAGCCTTTCTGAAAAATGATAGTCGTATAAGAGCCTATATATCACAGTATGTGAAACACACATTTACCCTGGAATCTGAGAATAGATGCTTTCCGGAAGATAACGTGCATGCCAGAATGGTATTTTTATTTTGTAAGTTTGTTTGTTAGTGAAATCAAACTAACAAATTCTTCTGTTTTCATTTCCAATACAGTGAATTGAATCTTTTTTCTTGCATTTTGAATCTCATTTTCCCACTCTTGAGATGGATAAACTTTCTGTGTGTGTTTCTTTAAGATTTCAATGATGCTAAAAAATTAATTACATGGCAAATATGTGTAGCCTGGAACTAAGGATCTGTGCCCTACACTCTCAAACCAGTCCATGTCAATCATGGAAATCCATACACACATGATAGGAGATTTTATTTTTTTCCCACACAGGAATCACTTAAGTTTTTTAATGTTTTCTCTTGGTTTTAGGATAGCAAACAGCTACCTATTTTATCCGCCCCTAGTCCTGCAATCGATACTGGCTAAACCATCACTTTCAGCGTCACTCATTGTGTTAACATATGAACGCTACTTTCCCATTGGTCAGTCAGATAAGCAGTTGACAAATCTCATCATTATCTCAACATAAAGAACACAGACTACCATATTCTTCTAGAAAGAATAGGGATCATACTGAAAATCCCTATTGTCTAAAATTGTGTATTCATTACTAAATCTTAAAGTGTCGTCGTAAAGTGCGGCGGAGCTACTAATAAAATTACTTTCATTCGAGTATCGAGTTTCAATATCAACGATAATTCACTTGCGGTATCGTGTGTTGTGTGGTGATGTTGAACAAGCTATAAAAAGTCTTAAAAATGGGAAGGCCCCTTGCCCAGACAATATAAAGAATGAAATTTATAAAGAAAACAAAGACATCTGGACTCCATACCGCGTAAGGCTTTTTCGCGAATGCTTGGAACAAGGCATCTTCCCCAGTTCGTGGAAGCAGGCAAAGCTGGTTATACTCCTGAAAGGCGAGGATAAGGATAGAACAAACCCTAAGTCATATAGACCTGCTTGATTATAATGCCGTAAGCAAAATATTCGAAAAAGTAATCAAAGTAATCGCAGGGAAGATAAATATTAAAAGGACTAATCTTAATGAATGCAACCCACAATTTGGCTTTAGGAAAAATAAATCTACTAAACACGCTATCAACGAGCTCTGTAACAATATTCAGCAACAA
The DNA here is from genome assembly GCA_022664845.1 of Lepisma saccharinum. Lineage (NCBI taxonomy): Eukaryota > Metazoa > Arthropoda > Insecta > Zygentoma > Lepismatidae > Lepisma > Lepisma saccharinum. The sequence continues at coordinate 9,652 of JAGDQP010076756.1, forward strand.
TGAAGAATGCAAATATATTATAGGAATATTCTTTGACATAGCGGGGACGTTCGACAACCTGGGGTGGCCAGCTCTAATGAGAGAGAGAAAAATCTAAAGTTCCATACAAAAATTTGGGAAGTACTTTAAAAAAATGGAATAGAAGTGAATACGGCTGATGGAGTTGTGCGCAAGGAACAGACAAGAGAATGCCCTCAGGAATCGGTTCTAGGGCCGATATTCTGGAATCTGACCTTCCAGCCATGTCTGGAGATTCATAATGAACTGGAAGAGGTAGAAGGGGTGGTAGGGTTTGCGGACGACCTGGCGGTGATAATAAAAGGAAATAGTAGATCAGAGATAGAACGGAAATTAACGTAATTAGAAGAGA
>JAGDQP010076757.1:0-10021 GCA_022664845.1 Lepisma saccharinum
ATGTTAAATAGGGACTGCAATGTACCTGTAAACCCGTTGCCTGTGTAATCTCTGCTATGTTAAATAGAGGTCATAGCCTTTTATGGAATGTGGGGGTTAAATCTCTTCTATGTTAAAAAAAGGGGATGAAAAAAGGGACCGTAGGGGTTCGTAGTCCATTTCTGCTATGGTTCTGTGTAGGGTTAATCTCTGCTATATTTAAATAAGGAATGAATCGTAGCCTTGTGCACTATGTGGGGTGTAATCTCTCCTATATTAATTAGGGGTCGTAGCCTTTCATAGTGTTAGAGGGCGTAACTAGCCTATATACCTGTGTAGTCTCTACTATATTGAATAAGGGATGCAAAAAGGTTCCGTACTCTTCTATAAAATTTCTTAGTCTTAGTGTTCGTAGTCTTTTGTAAATAGGGGATGCGAAATATACTCATAGCCTTTCACGATGGGGATGAAAAAAGGTGCCGTAGCCTTTTATATATTGTAAACAAAAACTGCCACACAGCGTATCGTACAGCCCTGGAAAATTGACTCCTTGCTATCAGCCAGGTACGGGGAAACGTGCCATTTTCAAGAAAGTGAGGTCAAGTGCCAACACTAGTACTGAGGAGCCTTGGATCCGCCCCAAACCCTAGATTTGGAGGACTAGTAACGTCCAGTGGCCAGGACTCGGACTGATTACCTCCGCTAGATTGAATAAGAGTATGACGGAGAAGTATAAATTTTAATGTACTAATAGGATTAGAGTAGAAGTAGGTTAGAAGAATATTTCGGGCTGAATTGGAAATAGAGAATATAGTGCACCTTGTTATCTTTTTGGTAAATAGTGATTTCAGAATTCACTTAGCGGTATTTTTACATATATTGCAAACTATATTTTTTCTCGTACCAATTATTCCAGTTATAGAAACAAAATTGGCTAACATACTCCCAACAAGTTAAAATAACACTCAACTTAGATTAGTAAATGAACAAAATATATTAAAAATAAAAGTATGTATTAATCGAGGAAATAACTAATAAAATGAAAAGTAAATTAAATTTAAAAAAATAATAAAATAAATAGGTGCTGGACCCAAAAAGGAAAAAAAATACTCGTATAACTGAGAAAAATCTTAGAAAACCTCGGAGTGGCCAGCCACTGGTTGTGAGTGTAAGACATTCAAAGTTTAAATATTATTGTTCTTTTCCACTTGCGTTTCTAATGAATTCTGAGGAGTCTCTTCTAAGTATTACTTAAGCGTTTAAGGGGGAGGGAGTTCAAGTTTTGTTATTTTTTCTAACAATGCGGAGAAGGGTCGATAAATTTAAAGATTTAAACAATTATTTAGACTACGAAATAACGATAAGAAGTCTGACTAGTCTTACATAAGCACAAAGTGAGGTAGTAGGGAATCAGCTTAGTTTTGCTTACAACGGGGTCTAAAATCATGCTTATGTAAGACTTAAACACCAGAAATGAACGTACAAACAAAGAAACTCACAAAATAAGAATGAACATTATATTTTAAGAATAACACAGAAAAACATTATCCAATGATCTATTCAATATAGAGGACGAGTATCGATGTTTCATCAAATTTTGATATTTACCTACTTCGTCCTGCAATATGCCTTTCTAATGCAATAAATGATGGCGAAGAACAGTTACAAAAGCTGTATGCATTCTAATGCGTTACGCTGGCGTGGGGAGCATATAACTAATTTAAAAGCAACATGTAGACTTCCTGAAATTAAAGTAACTGTGTTTATTTATTCCTCACATATGCTGAGGAAACAAAGTCAAAACCATAAAAAATACACAAAATCACTTCAATTTTACGAACACCCACTTGTTTCTTTCTTTTCTTCATTTTCTCAACAATTTGCTGAGATTGATTTGTTCATATTGGAAACAAACTCCAGTATTGTATTGCGATATTTAGAAACGTAGGTAAGCCGTAATTTGCTAGAAATATAATTTGCCCTTAAAACATATGAGAGGACAAAGTGCCTCAATCGCAGTTGCAGAGAATGAAATAGAAATTTCTAACTTAATTTTGCTAACATTTTACAGATCAATATAAGATATTGATGAATTATTTGTGAATTTTTAGCAAGACCCTATGTAGTTTCACCATATTTTAACTTACTTAAACCGAAACATTATGTCTTCTGTGGAAATGACTTCAATTTCCCGAAACCGGGAGGTTAACTGCAATAATAATAAAAATATAATCGGAACGACAATTGAGAGGCGAGCACAACAGTCTTGATGTCTACCTCTTTTAGGTTTCTAACGGTCAGACCCGAATATGGGAGGCGAAGAAGTCGGGAAGATTTCGGTTGGGATCGAACACACGACGTCCCGAATGCTACGGCACGCTCTCCCACTGAGCTACTGCTACTCTGTTCTGCTATATCTATTATCGTCTCCGTAACTGAACAAATATTGTTCAGTGCTGGACAGCAGGTATATTGACCAAAGTTACAAGACTCACCTTTTGCAATATTAAAATGTTGCACAGCTATTAGAACTGGCGGAAAGAGCAAAAAAGAATATTACGAAAATCTTGTGAAACGAAGCACATTTGCGATAAATGCCTTTGGTGTTTCTCATATTCATTTAAATCGTGTAAATTAAAACTTGAAACATTTGGTAATTCATTCCTTGTACCAACACAAGATAGCAGACAATCAAATTCTGAGCAACGTCGAATTCTTTGGTGTTAGTTATTCTTTGATTTTTTAAATTATTGTTGTATACGTTAGCACGATAATCTGTGAAGTGTAGAAGTATAAGCGGTTAGTAGTTCTTTGATCATTTTAAAATAAAGCTACGGGTATTATTTTCCCAGTCAAATTTTTCAGGGGTAAAGATACCATGGCTATGATATCTTGGGTCACTTGAGATATGTTAGCATGATCATCTGTGAAATGTAACAGTATTAGCGGTTAGTTGTTCTTTGATCATTTGAAAATGATAGCTAGGGGTATTATTTGCCCGGGCAAATTTTACCGGGGGTAAAGATACAATGGCTATGATATCTTTAGCCCCTTGACATATTTTAGCATGATCATGTGTTAAATGTAGAAGTATTTGCGGTTAGTTGGTCTTTCACCATTTTAAAATAATAGCTGGGGGTATTATTTGCCCGGGCAAATTTGACCGGGGTTAAAAATACCGTGACTATGATATCTTTACCCCTTGAGATATGTTAGCATGATAATCTGTGGAAAGTAGAAGCATTAGCGGTTTGTTGTTCTTTGATCATATTAAAATATTGCTAGGGGTATTATTTGCTCGGGCAAATTTTACCGGGGTAAAGATACCATGGTTATGATACCTTTACCCCTCTGAGATAAGTTAGCTCATTTCATTTGTTTTCATTTGCTCAGTTTCCCGGGCTTTTAGGCCAATTATCTAAAATAAAAATGTCGGCCGGGTATCATCATAGCAAATATTTTTTTTCCTTTATTTTGATAGTTACAGTTTTATTAGTGACAAAGACAAGATAAATTACGAGGAGGGTAAAACATAAAAAAAACAGACATAAACTACACTACAAACATGACAAACAAAAACAAAATAACAAAAATAACAAGGGTCTTGAGTATATGTTCCTATTCTAATCCTTTCCTATAGAAACCCTTTCCAAGATAACTGCTTATACTAGGTTGTATTAAGTGTTGCGTAACTAGGTTTGGCTATAATGGTTGTTATTATGAATCTTATTTAGACGAACACAACTTTTTATTAATTTATACTGTCATTTAAAGAAAATGTGAATGGTAATTCAATAAGAGGTAAAGCATCCATAGGAGACATCAACCTGTAGGTGACACGACGGCTCTTCTGAGCACTCACCGCCCCGTTGGAACGGAGAATCCATGCCGCCAGTCTTTCTTCGTATTATTCTCCTAATATTAATTATACGTGATTGGATTGTGATGGTACCAATTTCCGGCATTTCATCCGCTTGCGGCGCGACGGAGACTCAGAGTACTCAATGCCCCCGTCGTGACAGCTTTTTCGACTGCAGGCTCTGCGCCCGAGTAAGTTACATAATTGATTAACTATTGATGATTTCTTCTCCAAAACAATGTAATAGAAATAAAATATTGAAATGAAATTGAAAATTAGCTATAGAGTTCGGAAAATAGAAGAAGAGATAAGAAAATTCAAGAGCCATCTGTGTGAATTTTTCCAAGTTGTTTGCGAATATTGAAAAAGAATCATAAGTAGGACCAAAAACCATAACTACGTGTTATGACAAACAAGAAAAGGAAGAAAGTAGAAGAACGGAAATGACAAAGATATAGGATAGAAGCAGTTCGTTATGTAGTGTCCATCCATCAAGTTTCCATCTAATGAATTCTCTTTTTGTTGGTATGATGAGGATATTCAGATTCCATACATTCCTCTTCACCTGTATGAATTCTCATGTTTCAATTCTCGTGGTTCCCATGTGTGAGATTGTTGGTACGATGAAGATGTACAGATTCTATGCGTTACTCTTCACCTGTATGAATTCTCGTGGTTCCCCTGTGTGAGATTAGTATGAATAAATTAATGATAGCTTGTCCTTATACACAAACACTAAGATTATCCACTAACATTTATCCTGTATAGTATCACACACTATTCACGACACACGCACGTAACATGAACACGCATCCCCTCCTCCACACAGTCGTATCCGGATTACGGATCTGCTGGATTCCAGCAGTCCATTCATTCAGAACTGGTGTTGGCTCTCCAACTCCAGTCTCACTCACACACACTTTCAGCAGCTCGATGCCGGTTTCCCGGCACAAGAGTTCCTAATGCTGCTGGGACACAATCATCTCACAATCGGTCATCACTTACACATGCCTTCTAAAGTCGAATTCATGTCTTTTAGTCGAGGCGTATTCAGTAATATTGTTCAGTATACTTAAGTAGTCGCCATTATGTAGTATTTCATATATTGGAATTTGGAGACCGTATTTCATATATTGGAGAGCGTCTTTCCTCAATAAGGGTGTTTTATTCCTGCAAGGGACACCAGAGCACCGCGTGCTCCGGAGTATCAATTTCTCCACACTGGCAATAAGCGTCAGTCACTAATCCGTATTGGTACAATTTGATTCTATAGCGCCCATGGCCCGAAAGAAAATGCACAAGGCCACGTGTTATTTTTAGGTTATTGTTTTCCAGTCTAATTTGGATATTCGGGATGAAGTTTTTAAGTCTTTGGCATTTTGGTGTTGCTTGCCATTCCTGCTGCCATTTTTCAATGATCACTTCCTGCAGTTCCGAGATATCTTCTACATGTTTACCAAGGAGCCTTTCCACTTCAAAGTTCTTCTTCTTCTTTAACCAATATTTTGCTGCTTTCCTTATAGCATCTAAACTGGTAGGAAGTGATGTCATAATAACTGTCATTGCCAGATGAGTAGTTCTATAGGCTCCACTAAGTCTAATTAATACATTAATTTGGGCCCCGTTATAAGAATCAGCCAGTTTTTATTTGCAAACAATCTGTGTGCTCAACGCTTGCCGCATAATTAGCTGTTCCATGGATTAAAGAGTTCTGATAAATGCCAATTTGGGAAATATTCAATTTAAAGTCTCTCTGTGCAATCGAAATAAGCTTGTGGCTGATTTTTGTACCTTTGTTCTTTGTGTTCTTATATGCTCATTAAAGTTAAGATTTTCATCAATTATATTTCTTAGGTATTTAAAGCTTTTAACTATTTTCATTTTTTGTTCTCGTAGGTAGATCAAGGATCCCTTTTTAGTTTCTTTCCGAATAACATGTACTTTGTTTTAGTTGTTGATAGTTTGAGCTTATTGTTAGAGCACCAATCGTCCAGAGCACGCAGTATTGCCCACGCCCAATCGTCAATCTGATTTTTTGAATTACCCGATGTAACGATTGCAACATCGTCCGCAAATGCAACCACCCCACACACATCCCCTCGCTTAGCTAATTCCTCAAGGCAAGGTTGGATTGCTATATCTCACAGAAGTGGTCCCAAGACAGACCCCTGCTGGCATCCCCTTTCCGGTGTTATAAGAACGTTTTCGCCCGTGCCTTCCACTGCCACTTTCCTTTCACTCAAGTAAACTCGTATTATCTCCCATATCTCTTGTGGTGTACCTAAGTCCTTCAAGTTACAGAGTACTGCCGGTGGCCACATACTATCGAACGCACCCTCAATACTCACAAGCATAGAGAGCACCTACTTTTTTGCAGTATTCTTCTCTGTCACAACACCCAAAAGTCTATGAATTGCATCTTCTGTAGAACGTTTAGGACGAAATCCATACTGCAATATACAGCCATCTATATACCTTTGTTGTTGAATTCTAGTATACAGTACTTTCTCGAATATCTTACCGAAAGTTTTCAAGAGACTTATAGGTCCATACGAACCTACGAGCTGGGGATCTCTATCATGTCCCTTACTAAGGACTATAAGTTTTGCACACTTCCAAGGCGTTGGAAATTTCTTTTGTTTTATACATAAATTGTACAATCTCAATTCTCAATCTCAGTTAGATATGGAGTCAATTCCTCCTTCAAGTTTTCAACCACCTCGTTGGATATATTGTCTAATCCAGGAGTCTTTCTATTCTTTAATTTCTTAATTATTGCGTTCATTTCTTCATTCGTGACATCTGCTGATGTTTCTTCCACTACTTGTGGTATTTTGGCTATTCGCCTGGTATTACTGTGAATTGGAAAGTCTTCTTCTTGATTATCTTTTGGGAAGAATTTCTCACATAACGTTATTATTGTTTCTCGACATGAATTTGTTAGCTGCCCATTTACTTTTTGTATTGTTGACATCATTGGATAATTAATTTATCCATGACCAACCTATATGGGACTCCCCACTGGTCCTGGCAGACATTCGCTTCTAGATATTTCTCCCAAGTTAGCTTTTTATATTTAAGGATTTTATCATGATACTTTATTCGTAATTCACGGTATTTAATTAGTCCCCTACCCCTTGTTACTGCATCTTGTGAACTTTGATAGCTTTTCTTAGCGGCTCTAGTTTGTCTTCTTAGTCTGTCCAAGTAGTTGGTCCCGGGGGGGGGGGGGGGGGCTGAACTTTGATTGGGCATTCTTAACAGGTGTCGCCTGTCGGAGGGCCGTTTGGATTTCTTTCTCAATATTTGAAACCAGTATATCCAAATTTTCATCTTTATTAATTTCAATTTGGGGGAGTTTTAATATTCTTTTTACTTTTTACCAATCTGTTTTAAATAAGTTTAATTTTGCTTGCTGATTATTTGATTGATCTAAAGTTTTATATACAATATTGAAGGTAATAATATTATGGTCACTCGTTGATATCTTGTCATGTACTTTCCAACTTTGTAATCTGTCTTTCATACTAGTTGTCGTCAATGTCAAGTTCGATAAAGGACGAACCTCTGGGCCCCACAAATGTTGGTATTACACCGGTGTTGTGGATGGTTAGACCCAATTGTCCTACAAGATCTTCCAAATGTTCTCCTCTGGTATCTAGTTGTGGCGCTCCCCATAGGGAAGATTTTCCATTACTATCCATACACACTACCACGTCAGGCAGAGGGCATCCCTGGATTGCTTCTCTCAGCTTCTGAAGATGAAATTTAATATCCATACTGTATTGAAAATATGCATTAATTAACCAAAATGAGATATCACCCTGTCTAATTTCGATACACGTTTGCCAATTATTACAAACTGATGTATCTGTATAGCTTGAATATTATTGTTCAGTATTGCTATTGCTGTCCTAGATTCTTCTCCACCCAGAGCCACTTTACAGGAAAATGGAACTGATCGCAACTTCCCTTTAAAGAGGTAAGGCGCACTGTTCAAATATCTCCAGGACACAGACCAATATTTCCAGACACCGTTCAAATATCTCCAGGACACACAACAAATATCTCCAGGACACCGATCAAATATCTCCAGGACAACGATCAAATGTCCAGAGGACACCGATCAAATCTCTTCAGGACACACATCAAATATCTCACAAAACCTATGAAATATCTCACAGAAAACTATGAAATATCTCAAAGAAACTTATGAAATATCTCTAGCAAACATATGAAATATCTCTAGCAAACATATGAAATATCTCTAGGAAACCTATGAAATATCTCAAGGAAATTTACGAGATATCTCAAGCAAACCTATGAAATATCTCAAGGAAATCCATCATATATTAATGACTCATAAAATATCTCCAGGAAACTAATCATATATGTCAAGGAAACTCATCATATATGTCAAGGAAGCTCATCATATATGTCAAGGAAGCTCATTATATATGTGAAGAAAACCCATCATATATGTCAAGGAAACCCATCATATATGTCAAGGAAACCCATCAGATATGTCAAGGAAACCAACAGATATATCAGGGAAACCCATCAGATATATCAAGGACACCGATCAAATATCTCCAGGACAACTATCAAATATCTCCAGGACACTGAAGAAATAACTATAGGCTACCGATCAAATATCTAAAGGACAACGATCAAATATCTCTAGGAAACCCATCAAATATCTCCGAGACACCAATCAAATATCTCCCGGACACCCATCAAATATCTCCAGGGCACCCATCAAAATTCTCAAAGAAGCCCTAAGATATCTGATAGAAATCTATGATATATCTCAGAGTAACATATGAAATATCTCAAAGAAACCTATGAAATATCTCCAGGAAATTAACCATATATGTCAAGGAAACTCATCATATATCTCAAGGAAACTCATCATATATGTGAACGAAACCCATCATATATGTCAAGGAAACCCAATATATATGTCAAGGAAACCCACCAGATATGTTAAGGAAACCCATCAGATATGTTAGGGAAACCCATAAGATATATCAAGGACACCGATCAAATATCTCCATTACACCGATCAAATATCTCCAGGACACCGATCAAATATCTCCAGGACACCGATCAAATATCTCCAAGACACCGACCAAAAATTTCAAGGACACCGATCAAATATCTCTAGGACACCGATCAAGTATCTCTAGCACACCGATCAAATATCTTCAGAACACCGATCAAATATCTTCAGGACACCGATCAAATATCTTCATTACACATGTCAAATATCTCCAGGATACCCATCAAATATCTTTAGGAAAAACATGAAATATCTCTGGGACACCCATCAAATATCTCCAAGACACCGATCAAATATCTCTAGGACAACGAATAAACATTTTCAGGACACCCAACAGATATCTCCAGGACAACGAATAAATATATCAAGGACAACTATCAAATAGCTCCAGGACTCCGATCAAATAGCTCCAGGACACCGATCAAATATCTCCAGGACACCCAACAAATATCTACGGGACCCCCATAAACTGTATCCAGGAAACCCATCAAATATCTCCAGGACACCCATCAAATATCTCCGGGAAACCACAAAATATCTACGGGACACCCATAAACTATATCCAGGAAACCCATCAAATATCTTCAGGACACCGACCAAATATCTTCAGGAGACAGATCAAATATCTTCAGGAGACAGATCAAATATCTTCAGGAGACACTTCAAATATCTCATGGAAACCTATGAAATATCTCATAGAAACCTATGATATACCTCTTAGAAACCGATGATATACCTCTTAGAAACCGATGAAATATCTGATAGAAACTAATGAAATATCTCAAGGAAACCTATGAAATATTTCAAGGAAACCTATGAAATATCTCAAGGAAAAATATGAAATATCTCAAGGAAACCTATGAAATATCAAAGATCTAAAGAACTCCCATCAAATATCTCCGGGACACAGAAAATATATCTCCGGGACACCGATCAAATATCTCCAGGAAACCCATCAAACATCTCCGGACACCGATCAAATATCTCGAAGACACAAATCAAATATCTCCAGGACACCGACTAAATTTCCCCACAACACCAATCAAATATCTCCCGGACACCCATCAAACATCTCCAGGACACCAATCAAAAATCTCATACAAACCTATGAAATATCTAAT